>CAJNIZ010043054.1:9652-50917 GCA_905231905.1 Symbiodinium pilosum
GGCATGCACTCGCTGGTATCTTGTTTCGCTGTAAACAACAGTCATTTTGCAGTTGTGGAAGTATTTATACGGATGCTGTGACCTTCGATGCGCACGTAACGGGAATATGGTGTGGGCAAATAGGGGGGGGTGTGGGTAAGTTTTGGGTCCCAAAGACCCTTATCAAGGCCATATTCCATAGTTTAGGGGCCCAAAACCCAAGGGTACAAACCCTAAGGGTACAAAGGACAACTCTAAACCCTAAACCCTAAACCCCGAGAGAAGCAGAGTAGCGCACCGGCTTCGCCGCCGTCACAGAGCTGAGCCCGAGGTCCTCTGCACTCTGGCAGAAGTCGCTGGCGCGCGCGGCCTAAATGGTCTAGGGGGTTATATAGGGTTATAAGTTATATAGGTTATATGGGGATATATAACTTATATATATATATATATATGAGGGCTGTAGAGTCTAGAGTTTCGTGAGGGTTTAAGGTTGCAGATGTAGGGCAAAGGATTTAGGGTAAGGCATTTAGGGCTTAGGGCTTGTGATCTGAGCATGTGGCTCAAGGTTGTGGATTTCGAGTACAGGGTATGGGGACTCCGTCGTTGAGGCTAGCTACACCCCAAACCAATCCATACTCTCTAAACTACTGAAAGTGACCCTAAAGGTCCAAGTACCTGGCTAGCAGCCGGTTTAGACGCAAAACGCCTACATAGGAACCCATTCGGGCCACTATACTTTTCCGGCACTGGGACCCTTAGGGTAACAGAAAGGGGTTCAGGGACAAGAGCGCGACCGGCTCTTGCAGCCACGCAGATTGGCATAGAACACCCTAAACTAAACGGCATCTTCCTAGAATCCAGAAACTGCCTTCCGCACTCACCCAAAACCATAATAAGATCCCACAGATCCCTATGTAACCCCATGTGAACCGTACATATCCCTACATTAGAACCTCTATATCATCCCTACGTCTTCTTGTATAACCCCTGTATGATCCCTACGTGTCAACTCCAAACGCGCAAAGAACACCCCCAACCCCAAACCCTGAAACCCAAACCCTGCTCTCAGGGTCATGGGGGCTTAGTAAGTAGGTTACTGTAATAACCCAAATAAAAAGCCAAGCAATAACTCCAATTGTCCACTTCACCGACCTACTTACTGAGCCCCCATGACCCTTAACCCTAAACCCCTAGACCCCTGAACTCAAGTCAACCCAGCGCCGGGCCTCTCGACGGAAATCGAGCTCATCCACCAGGCGACTTCCATACTCATCCACAAGGGCGGCTAACTGGGTCGAGAGCTTATGTTTTTAGGGTTTTAAGCAACCTCTGGTTAGGGGGTATATAGTGGCTATATACGAACATGCTACCATAATAATGGGGAGTCCAATGGAAAAGATTATGGAAACTCCGGCTTGTGCAGGGCGATGTAGGGGCTAACGTTGGGGCAGAAGAACTTTCAACTTCCAAGCGGATTGCTGGTTCAGGGTTTAGGATGCTGCAAGCATCAAAGTGTGGGTGCTCTCGAAATGCGCTTGCACAGCATCCGGGAGCGATGTGTTGAACAGAGTGCTACAGGAATCCAACACGTATCGGATGGTTTTCGGTACATATTGCCGAGCCACTGAACAGTTTCCTCTCAGATGGACCCCTGGCTCCTCTTCTTGAATGATGTCAGCCCCGTACTACTTTGAGTGGATTGAAGGGTTTCCCCAAATTACGTGTACTTTTTTGGGACTCCTCATAATGCGATTATAGTATTCGGGGTCTATGTTCGGGCTATTCATGAAAACTACCATTTATCCCCTGGCATCCATGCCATCTCCCATGTTCCCGTCCATTTGATTCTCCATTATAGGGGATAGTATCCCTACCTACACTGAGTGACCCCCCATCCTATACACTTAAACCCCTGTAGATTCCAGGATATCCCCCCTCACATATGCGTGTATACATATATATATATACACGTTATAGATATATAGATATATAGAAAAACCCTATAAGGTTCTAGGGATTTGTGAGCAAGGAGAGGCGAAGACCTGGCCAACCTGGGCAAAGGACCAAACTAAAGCCAATCAGTGCCCCTCCTAGCCAACTCTAGCGTGCGTGTCTCTCAGCTTAACCCCAAACCATAAAACCTCAGAGTCTGAATCCTTTCACCCTAAACCAAAACCCTACTAAAACCCTGAATCAACTCTAAGCCCCAAAACACAGAGTATGAGTCTTTTCAAAAATGGACACGCCCTTCCCTAACCTGAGGCCTGCTTGGTGGTGAGGGCGGTCTCCTGCCGCCGTGTTTTTGATGTCAGCATTCCTTTTTGCAACAACACACAAGCCCAACTGGACCTGAAGATGTTGAAGCTCAAGACTTTCTTTGTAAATGGAATCTCCTTCTAATTCAGACCTCTTCACTTACACAGGAACACGCTAACCCTGAGACTCCAAAGTATGTCACCTCCATACCTTTAAGTCGCGGACGTCCGTGTTGAGGCGGAGCCATCGCTTTGCAAATCCAGCCAGCAAGCGAAGTATGTACCTGAAATTACTCATGCGTGAGGAAGGGACTATCTGGAATAGAGTTTATGATCCAGGGTTGACAGGAAATATAGGGTACAAGCACAGGGCATAATATATACATATATATATATACAGATAGATATACCCTGGGGATCCAAATGGCCCAATGTGGGTGATATTTACAGACGTTCGGGCCCAATGTAGGTACTGTAGGGATAGACATGCGTATGTATATGTAGTCCCCCGTAAGTAGATGGAATATGGCTTTGGGTCTATTACAATAAAATCCCCACATAACCCATATTCTATCTACTTAAGGGGGACTATAAGTACGCATGAATTTATCATAGGGATCAACTTCTCGCCGCTCTCAAAGCCTCAAAGCCCCTAAACCCTAAGCCCTGAATTCCAAAGCTCTGAACAAAGAAAACCGAAAACCCTTGAACTTTCAACCCTGAACCCTAAGCCCTAAACCCCTAAACCCCAAACCCTAAAACCATGAACCCTAAAACTCTGAAACCCTAAAGCCTAAAACCCTAAACGCCAAAGGCCTTGACAGCCCTCTGCTTTGACAAAGGAAGCCCTGAGGGAACACCCCTGTATGGGGTCCCATATGAGCTAAAGTCTAAGCTCCGAGTGCACCCGTTAACCCTGTAGTACTCCCCTATATATAACACCCTTTCAAGCAGTTTAGATTATGGTTCATATGAGTGTTAGGAGACGACTTGGGAATTAGGGGAGCCTCAGGAAGACCTTAGGGAGGTCTTCAGGGGTCTCGGTTACGGGTCCGGCTCATTTCAATCGGGTTTAGGATTTAGGGTTTGAGCAAACCCCCCATGTGTCGGAAGCCAGCCTGAACTCTGCAGCGCATAACTAAGGATCCTTGATTTCCAACCGATAAAGCCCCATGCAGTCCTCAAAAAGCAAGAAGGATCCTCCTGCTAATCTCCCCTAGGAGCCTCTCTTTCTAACAAAATGTTATGTATATATATATACACAGGGAAATAACAATCCCCATCGTCCTCGAGGAACCCTTTTATGAGAATTTCCAGCAGGATTCCGAGGTAGGATTCCGAGACTGGGGAGGGGGGGGGGAGTAATAGGATTTAGGGAGATGATCCCCGAAAATGAAGAATGAACTGCAAACAACTTGGAGAATGAAATGGGAACTGGGATTATACAAGGCGTACAAGATGAGGGATGCTACCCACATCTTGCGTGACCGCACTGGGCTAAAATGCAAATGTCTAAAGGTACAAGGTACTCAGGGCAATGCAGGAAATCAGTTACTATCAGCCGTAGTACTGATCCTTTTGATTGTACCAGAATCAGGCTTTAAGAAATTGTTATGTGCTTTTATGACTGTCTGTACAGTCTTTGGATTGTCCACTACTCCGTGTCTTCTTTGGCCACGATCGTGTGTTTTACCCTGAAGGTCGAAGTGCCTAAAGATCATATCCTTCCCCAAAGCCTTTGCTAGACTTTTTGGTCCCCAAATCCCAAGCAGTTGGCACTTGTCTGGGTTCCTCATATAGACACCGAAAGTTTCAGGCACCCACGTCCTTTTTACAACATTAGATTCGAACATGCACTTTATCTGTACGGCTTGAGTCAATCCGCTACCCAATAGTGGGTAGAACGTAGGATTATTGTAGGTATATTAAGGCCCTACTGACTCCATATTCTGAACCCTATTTCTGTAGAGGGGACTAGCCTTTAAAGTGCAGTGTGCTTCACGGGGAGTGGAAGGGTGAAGCGTTTAGGGTTTAGGGTTAAGGGTTTAGGAGTTAAGGGTTTAGGGTTAAGGGTTTAGGGAGAGTGAATGCAGATAGAGATTACAGAAGGCTTTTCTCAAGGATCCACTCCGCCACTCTCCAAGAAGCAGCGGTAAGATTAGGCAAACAGAAACCCTATATGATGAGGAGATCTCTCGGTAATCCAACCCCCGAAATAATGACCCGTTAAAAATAATATGGCTAGAATAAGGTCCTCATTAGGGGGTTGGGGTTAACAAGGCCCTCTTCTTACCTTAAATCCCTCATTCTATAACTCATGAACAGCCCCATTTTCCAGTTCATTGCCATTGTCTTTGCCATGTGACTCTCTATTACTGGCGCTACCGAAAAAGCCTCTTCTCACTTCTTGCTCGGTCTAAATCTCAAGCTGGAAGGAGTCCCCTGCATGAAACTTCCCAAGCCTCAATCCCCAAATCCTATACCCACAACCCTAAATCCTAAACCTTGGGTGTTGCCCACCCTCAGTATCAGTTGGATAGTGATTATAATGTGGTTATGTATAGCCCTTAATAGGACCCCTAATATACACTGTTACTGGGTGGGGGCAGTACCCAACCTACCCTAAACCCTAGATCTTTAACCCTTGGCCTCCTCCAGGTATGGTTCTGATACCCTCATAACAGAGAACGAGGCTTTTGCAGACCCTAAACTCTAAACCCTCGGGGCACAAATCGATACAAATCTCAGGGCGGATGGCAGGCCTCCAAAAGGAAGGGTTTCAGGTTTAGGGCTTAGAGTTTAGGGTTTAGGATTCAGGGTTTACGATTTAGGGTTTAGGGTTGGAAGCTTCACAAAGGGAGAGACCTCTAGGGATTACAAGCTGCTTAAGGGGATTCTTGTAAGGGATTAAATAGAGATGATTGTGAGACATACCCATATAGTAAGGTTTGGAGGTTGGGGTGCAGGGTGAAGGGTGTAAGGCTCAGAGTCAAGGACTTCCGGTTTAGGATTCGGATTAGGCCATTTTAGGGTTCCTACACACCTAGATTCTACCCCTGTACAAATACACATATACACCCTTGAGTGGCTCCATGTTTACAATCCACCTAACAGCCAAGGGTGCTTTTGGGTGGTTGAGCCAGGATTTAGAATTCAGTGTTTAGGACTAGGGCTTAAGATATTAGACTTTAAGGGCTAGGATCAAGGCTGCATAGGGCTGTGTTGCAGATACACGAGGCTAAGCAGAGTATTCGTAGTTTCGCAGGGCTTGCGATCTCGTATGTGGTTCAGGATTTGGGGTCTTAGTTATAAGTATAAGGTTCCAAAAGCCTAGGTTCAACATGTAGCGGATTTAGGGTAGAGCCAGGTGATTGATGGGTTTGGGGCTGAAGCACATTTGCAAAGGAAAGCTCCTCAAAAGGAAACATCTTGCTGCGAGCGTGGCTGGGAGTGCAGCCGGACTGGATTTGGGACTTTCTTAGCAGTCTTAATGTTATTCCTATAGAGTCCGCAAGAGCTCTCGAAGCCCGAGAGTCCTGAAGGCTCCCCTATGTTGAGAACTGCCCATTTCTTGTGGAGCGTTTCCCCACCGATTCTGACATGAAGTTTTGGTTCCGTAATCAGGCCGATACGTAGTACATGGGTAACGTATTTATTTGGCTGTCTCTGCGTGGATATCATGCGCGGAAGTAGCATCATTGTAGTAGGTTTGCATAGGGCAATCTGAACTTACATGCATGGCCCAAAAGGATCTAAAAATTGGACCCCCCAGAACAATATGAAAATTAAATAAGGATCATATAAGGGTTATAATGGGTCTATATAGGGGATCTAATTTTTAGATCCTCCCAGGGGTCTGGGGGCGCCTTGCAAGGAGTCCTTTGTGCTCAGTGCTAAGTGGTCCCCACACATCTGTTTCGCCTAAACCCTAAACCCTATTGGCCTTGCAGTTTGCATGCTCAACTTAAGGGTCCGAGAAGTATCCCTAAGGGTCCAAGCACCTAAATAATAGGGGCTTGGATGCCAAATGCCATCAATATGTAGGGTTTAGGGTTTAGGGATCCAAGGACCCAAATAATCTGGTTTGAGGGCCCAAATACCGTTAATACCTATAATATTTAGGCCTAAAGAGCTATTATTTGGGTCCTTGGACCCTTATGGGTATACCATAGATCCTACCTTATATTCGCAGGGCGCAAGATGGACTCCACAGGCTAGCTTGCGCTTGACGGAGAGCTAAAACTGAAACTCCAAAACCCCTAGTGTGGAGGGTCATGGGGAGTTAGTAAGTAGGTTACTAACGGGGATAACTGGGTTTATTCTATAGCTTATGGGGGCTATTAACCAACTTACTAAGTCCGCATGACCCTCCAAGTACGATCTTGAAACAATGCTAAAGCAAACTTTCCCCGCGTGAACAAGGACATGTTCCCATAGTCTCCCCCTTAAAGTCCCCGATAGTAGTCCCCTATATAGTCCCCTATATAGTACCCTATATACCCCATCTGCAAATGGACTTTCAACTCGACCTTTCGAAAGAGGCCTTCCGAGGAATCTCTAGAGTAAGGAGATAGGAAGGGATGCCTTAGGTGGACCCCCCCACCCAGTAATAGTGACTATTATGGATAATAAGGATTATATTAGGGTCCTCTTATTTTCCTATTATACCACTGTTACAGGGTGGGGGGATGCCATTTAAGGGTGTAGGGTTTAGGGCCATGCTGCAAAAGCACGAAGGATCCCAAGAAAGCATCCTGGGCAACAGTCTCCTCAAAAAACTCCTGGCAGCATCCATTTTGTAGACTGTTCGGCGAGAAAACTAAACGAGGCGGATGGCAAGAGCACGGACTTGTCATCTGTGCTGATGGCCTACTTGGAGGGTCAGGGAGACTTAGTAAGTAGGTTCATAACCCACAGTTTGCAATGCCATCTTTTACGGCTTAGGGTTATATAGGGATCATATAAGGATAATGCAACAGAAAATGGAAACTACTATTTAGGGTTTTGGGTTTAAGGTCAAGGTTTAGGGGTTTAGGTTTTGGGGGGTTTGCAATGTCCAGGGCTGAAGAGCCACCCGCGGTTTGTCGAAACATTGCCATTGGCAATGCAATGCCCTGAGCAAGGAAATCTTCTTTTTGGAGAAGAGGATGGGCCATGAAATGAAGCAGTGTCAAAAAGGTGTTTCCAAAACATGTCATTCTGGATGGATCTAGCAGTTTCCCTGAACAGTATTTGCCTACAGCTTGCATTCTTTGAGTAGGGTTTGTCATAGGCAAGAGCTCTGAATGCGCCACGCACTAGCAGACCCGTATTCGTACTGAGATTGGGTTTCGTAATATTACCAACCGCATCAGTGAGAATATCATAGACGTGCGACAATTAACTGTTATCGGCCAATGCCCGCAGCCATCTCTGAGCGATGACAACAAATATTAGTGCACTGATAACACGTTGTATGCAAACCCGCCTGTGCAGCACTTCGCTCTGCAGTTCAGTACAGCCAAAGCTAGAACAGGATGTTATGCTTCCTCCTCTCGGCAAACCACAGTACCTACAAGCTTCTGCTAACATGAGAACTTGCATGGCTTATCCATTTGATTTTCTATTATTTGGATCCCTAAAGAACGAGCCCTAGACCCTAAACCATGACCTGCATTGGGCTATTTGGATGCCTAGAGTAAGGATGTACTGGCTTTCGGCTTTCGGTGTACCTCGAGCAACCTCGACCCTTTCAAACAACTAAGGATACCTGGATTTAGCGGGTGAACACGCACTATATGAGCGATACTCTTAACTCCTAGCATCCTCCTCAGAAACCCTGTAAGAGTCCCATAAACCCGTTAAGGAGTGTAGATTGCAGCTCATATGGGGGATTGTCAAAATTATGGTCCCTTTTTGGGTCCCCTAAATTAGGCCCCGTACTATAGTAGGGACCCAAAAAGGGACCATAATTTTGACAATCCCCATATGTTATGGGTGCATGGGTTCCTCTAGGTAGAGGATGGCTTGGATGATGCGCATCCCCGTCATCTTATTTAACGGCACGCGGGAAGTTTTCGCTGAGCAGCGGCTGCACTAATGGGGACTCATAGAACTTCTCGGCTATATAGGGGAGAGGGGTTCATAGACGGACCCTAAACCCTAAACCCTAAAGCTCTAAACACTAAACCCTAAAGCTCTAAACCCTACACCCTAAACCCTAAGCCCTTCGGGTTCATAGAGTTACGTGTTGGAATTTCTGGGTTTCGGAAGGTGACCTCGAAAAACTTCCCTCTGAAGGCCTCCAGCTATCTCGTGTCCTCCTAGCAGGTAGAACCTGAACCCCATAAGTATGTAGGATAATTACCTTTTGGCCTATTTGTAAAGGTTTTGGATGGCCTTCTAGACTATTTTAGGGGTTGTGGGCAATGATTCTACCTACAGTTGGGGTTCAGGAAGCAATTTCGTTGGTCCGCCAGACCTACCAATGTACCTGCTGGAACCCTACATGCGATTAATTCAGACCCTTAACCCTATCTGAGGAAATCCAGTCGCCTCATGCAGGGCCAAATGCCATTACCCAAAACAGACAGAGGCAAACCTACAGATGAAGACTTCGGGCGGTCGCCGCCACTTGCAGCATGTTCAAGTAGTACCTCAACCAGAAACAAACTGTTACATACGGCTGTTGCTAAGGATTTGGGTTTCTCTAGAGCCGTAACTTCCCACGATTCCTGCGACCGGTCCTGAACGGTCGGCCATAAGTGAAACCAATGCGAGGGCATCTCATATGTTGGTTTCCAAATATTTTGTGTTCCCTTTTGGGAGTACAGCATGGCAAAGGCTACTTTGGTTTGAGGGGGCTCCACTCTTTGAACTGCCCATATAGGTTTCGCATGGATGTATAGCCAACTGTGCAGGGCTTTATGAGGGAGAATCTCAGAATTGCAGGTCTATCTTGCTCTCATTACAGTCAAAGTCTACACAGTACTGCAGATTAAAGTCAAGCAGTTTTGATGAAGCTTCCTGCAACTATCGCAAATATCATTGATTCCAAGGACTGTGTATCATGAACGAGCATAGCTCACCAAGATGTCAACGCAGACTGCAAGGATGCAGTATGCTCATCATACATATATGTACATGTGTGTATATATATAGAGAGAGAGGCATTATATATTAGGCCGATATTGGGATAATGGAAAATAAAGAAAATGGAAACTACTATACTCCTCCTTCAAATGCCTCTATCTCGATTCATCTTTTGTGGCCCTAAAAGCCCCCTTAGGCCCCTAAAGTTTAGGGTGAACATATCAACTCATAACCCTAAACTCTAAACCCTAAACCCTAAGAGGACCAGCAGGAGAGATGCTACTTCACCAAGGGCTTGTATGTATCAATACCTCGCGCTCACTGCTTCGAGGGTTGCTGATGCGATACCTGGCGGAATGGCTTTCTGTAAAGGAAC
Source organism: Symbiodinium pilosum (assembly GCA_905231905.1). Lineage (NCBI taxonomy): Eukaryota > Dinophyceae > Suessiales > Symbiodiniaceae > Symbiodinium > Symbiodinium pilosum. The sequence goes on from CAJNIZ010043054.1 coordinate 19,334, forward strand.
TTGAATTAAGCAACCATAGTGGGTAGATATAGTAATCTGAGTTCCCCAATATGGTAACTGAGATTAAGTTTCTTAACAGCAACCCAGTTTAAGGTCTATTTATGGTGGTTACATGAGGAGGGTTACAGAGGGTATAGGGATGTTACCACCATAAGGGAGAATCACGTGATCAAATGGAAAAGGGCCAGCCCTTAACCCCGATCAAGCCCCAAACCCGAGGCCAAGACCCCCAAACCTAGCCCATTTGAGGTTTAGGGCCTTCAACGCTAAGCCCTAAAAACCAAAACTTCTAACCTGGTCATGTTGAAGCTCCACGCCCCGTATCGCACACCTTGATTGGATATCCATATGATTTGGCACATAATCGCGTCATAATGCTTTCAGACTTGCAATACCCCCGACCCCTTAAGCCCCTACACGAACTTTCTGCCTCGAGCACTGTAGCGCGACAACTTCATCTGTCGCGACAAACATCCTCTTCTACATGATCGATACTTTCTATACCCCAAAAAGCGGCAGTTGCTTTATAGCATAGCAAGGTCTCAAGCATGGTGAGTCGAATCCTAGGGACATAATCACGATTACACAGGGGGTTCCAAAATTGGGGTTCCCAGTCTGGGTATCCTGCAGAAAACGAGAAATCTTGCTTTTGGAAATCTCCAGGTGCACCGCCCAGGTGTACCGTCAGCACCAACATTTAACGCTCCTGGAACTCCGCCGTCGCGACAGAAGCACTAAAGCTTTTCCAACACTGCTCTCAGGTTCACAGTTTATCCAACTACAAGGACAATTAAGCGACCCGCGCTTCATTTACCGGACCTGGGTGTTGATTCTGTTTGCACAGTTTCAGGCCCCTTATCCACCAACGCAACTCTATACTGTACCTTCACTTATGAGCAAAGTCCCAAACTCCAAACCCAAAAAGCCAAGCTTCTAGCCCTCAAGTTCAAGGTTCGTAAACTTACCTCTGGTTAGCAAGGAATGAAAAACTGCATCCTTCCAGTAGTCCCTATACGCTAATCTGCAGTCGTAGTTTCCATGTGCTTTTCCAGTCCTCCATTCCCTGCTACCCCAAACCCCAAACCCTAAATCCCAAAACTGAAACCCCAAACCCTGAACCCCTGAACCCCTTTACCCCTAAACCCCGAACCCTTAAACCCTTAAACCCTAAACCATGTAACCCCAATAAAACCCCTTTATCACCCCTATATAACCCCTATAGTACTAACCCCAATCTAACCCCTAAACCCTAAACCCTAAATCCCAAACCTTAAACCCTAAAACCCTAAACCCCTTAAACCCTAAAACCCTTAACCCCTAAACTGGGGCTCCTGGCTCCACTTCCTGCTCCTCCCGGATAGCCCGGAGCCGGGGCGTGAAAGAGGCAAGAACATCCTCGAGTTTTGGGTTTATATAGTGGTTATTATAGGGGTTACATTGGGGTTATTATAGGGGTTACATTGGGGTTATATTGGGGTTATATTGGGATTATGTAGTTTAGGGTTTAGGGGTTTAAGGGTTAAAGGGTTTAAGGATTTAGGGTTTAGGGGTTTAAGGGTTTAAGGAGTTGGGGTTTAGGGGTTAAGGGTTTAAGGATTAGGGGTTTAGGGGTTCAGGGGTTTAAGGGTTTCAGGGTTTTAGGATTTGGGGTTTAGGGTTTAAGGGTTTAAGGAGTTGGGGGTTTAGGGGTTTAGGGTTTATAGGGGTTTAGGATTTAGGGATTCAAGGTTTTTCCCTCGAGTTTTGGGTTTAGGCTTTGGGGGTCTAGGGGCTTAGGGTTTAGGGGTTTAGTTGTTCAGCGGTTTTAGGGTCTAGGGGTTTAGGGTATTGGGGTTTAGGGGGGTTTAGGGTTTAAGGGTTTAGGGGTTAGTTTGGGCGTTTTCCGGAAGTTAAGGATCCCTCTTTGTGGGTTCCTAGATGAAGGATTCTAGTTTACTATTTTGGGGTCTACGCTGGGTCCCCATAATATGAAAGTATCATTCCACTATGGGCTATTAGACCTTAAGGGTACCTTAATCTACCCTTAATAGGGTCCTAATAGGGAATTTTAGGGTCTAATAGCCCATAGTGGTTTGGGAAAGAAGGAGTTGGCCATAGCGGAGAGGGTTAGGATGTAGGGCCTAGTTTTTTTTCTCCGTGGCCATCTAACGCATTTACCAAAACCACACCGCCTGAGGCGGCCAAACCACCCCAAAAAACAGATTTTTGGGAGTTCAGGACCCAAACTCAGTTGGGTCCATCTTGCTCAAACAACAAGGAAAGATCTTTACAGCTAGCACCTTCCTGCTTTGAGGATCCGAGGCTGTGGGCCCCCTCATTAAGGGAGGGCCTGAATAAAGTAACCAGTACTGGTCACAGAGAACAAGTCCTGGTACTGGATCTCATGTAGGCGCTGCTGTTCCCAAGGTAGTGAAGCTAGGCAATTGTGTTAGGTCGACCGGGGCTATGGAAATGGAGGGCCGCAAACACCGCCCACCATCGTAGGTGAGGCTCCTGATCCTTAAGCCTCAGGCTTAGGGCGTAAATTGTATGACATATGGCTTAGGTGTTTAGGTTTCAGGGCGTGGGTGTAGGCACATGGCTAATGGTTTAGGGCGTAAGGTTCTTGGGATTACATACTGTTGATGGACGACATACTTCATGCCCTATATACCGAAGCCTGATGGTAATGTGGCATAGCATGGTCTATGCTGGAATTTGTCCATCAAACTCTGGAAGTACGAAGCATTGCATGAGGCAGGAGTTTTATCCAGTTCTCCCCAGGACGATGAAAAAACGGGTATCGCCCAGGATCCCAAGTGCCTAATGACAACAATTACTTCGCCACAAGTTGCGCTAGAAAGAATATTGCTAGAGTTGCATCTACCCAATGGTTGCTAGGTTCCACAGTAACCCCTGAATAAGAAGGTACCCTAATGTTCAGTCTTCATAAGGAGACCCACACATAAAAAGAAGTGAAAGGGGTACTACCGAGGCTCTTAGGTTGGGTATGTGAGGGAAAGCTTGCAGCTTTTGGCTTTCGAAATTGTAATCTCCTCCCTCATTAAAAGCCCCCCCTCCCCTATTTACAAATACCCCGAGCTAGTCTCACAATATGCTATAGGGGGAATGTTCATGATTTTTGGGGGGTACTTCTGAGGGGAAGGGGAGTAGATGCAAAACATCAGGCCTAAGTTCTCACCCGAACACCCAGACCTTGATCTAACCTAAAGGCCTCAATCATTACCAATATCCTTGTGACGTCTATGTGCGGTACCGCCACGCGGTTTAGGGTTTAGGGTACCCTGTTACATAATCAATTATACAGGGAACCTGGGAGCGACATTTTGGCAACTATTTTGGCACCTATGTCTAATGCTGGCCCTACCCCGGTGATACATAGGATCCGCACTAATGGTATTGTGTTACGCTATACTCCCTATATAACCCCTATAGTTTCTGTTTTCTTTTCCATTATCCCAATATAACTTATAACCCTAATATTGTCCCAATGGGTACTGATATTCCATAATCCCTAAAGTTTCGGGGAGTCTCAAGGACTGAGGGCAGTATCCACATTGGATCCTATACCATATCATATAGGCCTTGAAGGGTATAGGTTTAGGGTTTAGGGTGTAGGATTGGTACCGTTGCAAAAGTGGGGGAATGCTACAGGTGGGGCGGCATGCAGTCTAGATCAGATCCTATATCACCCGCACAACCAACGGCCTCATTCCTAATGGGTGTATGATCCATGCCTTTTACTTGTGCTTTTCCGAGTTGGACGCCCAATATATGCAATCACCAAAAGCCGAGAGCGAACCTATGTAGACTCAGCAGACACCCCTAACTGGAAAAACCGTGTGGACATCCTGAGGGTCATATCAAAGAGTGGCTGCGGGATAATGCGTCAAGGGACAAGGGAGGAGTGCGTGCGCACACGGGCTTTGGGTGACTCGAAACCGTAGTTTTATAGCCATGCGGCTTTAACCCTAAGGGTCCAAGGACCCAAATAATAGCGTGTCAGAGACCAAATACCATTAATGTTTATAGTATTCGGGCCCTACAACCCTATTATTATTTGGGTCCTTGGACCCTGAGGGTAAGTCTATACATTCTACCTAGCCTAACCAAAGAGAATTGTTGCAATTTGAGCTACCATCCCCAACCCTACATCCTCGTACCTTGTAGATAGGCCCTTGAACCATTAGCATGGAGTGGTGAACCGAAAAGAGCTCCGTCCCGTTGCAGAACCTTCCTGGAACTATAGCGCACCATAGTCCAACTTATAAAGCAGCGTATAGGTAGTCTTGCAGGGGTAGACATTGTGGATCATGAGGGTTCATTTATCGGGACCCACCTCCCCACTCCTTCTTATGCACAACCCTAGACCCAAAGCCCTTCAAAGCATAACTGAAGATCTGTATACCCCGAACCCTTAAGCCCGAAACCTCTCAAACCACAATAAGCCCACAACCCTTTGACACTTAAACCTACTAAACCCTTAAACCCTAAACCCTTCAACCCTAAACCCTATAAACCCAAAAGACTAGACCCTTAAACCCTAAACCCTTCAACCCTAAACCCTATAAACCCAAAAGACTAGACCCTTAAACCCTGCAGCCTAAACCAATGCCTCCAAGTCTGAAGTCTTGTCTCTTGACACCGGGGAGGCCTCCGGTCTCCCAAAATTAGGGTCCCTTTGAAAGGGTTTATATGGGGTATATAGGGCTATATAAGGATTCATAGGGTTTGTGGTTTTGGGGTCTAGGGTTTAGGGGGTTTAGGGGGTTTAGGGGTTCTAGGGGTTTTAGGGTTGGGGGTTGAGGAGCATACTCGGGGGGTGCTCAAGGGTGGATGTAGGGCTGCGGGGTCTGGGCCCAGAGATCAGAGATTCATGGGAACTTTAACACAGGGATTGTGGGCTCAGGGAATTTCTTGGGTTTAGGGATTGACGCTTCCAGGGATGAGGGGTCTTCGGTCCTAGATTCATACTACGGCACCTGCTATGTAGAGGTACCAAAAGGGGAGCCTAGTTTTGGGAACTCCCATTGAGGTACTACTGTACCTGACAGCCCTTTGGTCCAGCCTAAAACGATTCCAATCTCGTTGCAATCCCGACATTTGGGTTTGGTGTCTACGGAGGGATCCCTTCAATCCTCTTTCTTATAATCCCACATAGGCACCAACGTACTCTTGTTTTGAGACAAAACCCCAAATCATTGCCAATATCATCTTCAGGTATGTTTGAAGTACCCTGTACCATAATCATACAAGGAATCTAGGACCCACAATATTGGTAGTCAATTAGGCTTCTACGGTACCCCAAGTGCAAACATGTCTGGCGGCGAAGCTACGTATAAGGAAAGTGCTTTGCTGAGTGCTTATGGGAGTCCGATGAAGTTCTGGTGGATAGGGATTACTAGGGTATATATTGGGGTTATATAGCGAGAATGGAAAAGAACATGGAAACTACTTTCATGGGTTATATGGGGTTTAGGGTTTAGGGTGTATATATGTGGTTGGATGTCGGGAGACCACGAGTAAAAACCCTAAGATATCCCAGAATCTTTGTAGGAAGGCTGCCTATTGGCGACCCATATGAGCTATAGTCTAAACTCCTAGTATCCCTCTTAAGAACCCATATAGTAGTCCCCTATATAACCCCTCTAAGGAGTTTAGAATGTAGTTCATATGAGCTTTCCAATAATGATGAGTAGCCCGCATTGTCAGGACAAAGGCACTTTGAAGGAGGGGCGTCCCATTTATTCGCATCAAGGTGAACAACTTGGGCCGCGCAGGCGCTGAAGCACCGACGCTACGTTGCCCCAAGCAGACATGGAACCCTCCAAAAGGGGCCTATAACAACTGCTGTCAAATATGAAGGCAGCTACATGAAGGTCTGTGCTTTCTTTAGTTGTTACCGTTCTCGGTTTTTTTTTTAACGGTTACTACTTACATTAGTTGGTATCATCATTGTTCACTGGGAAGGCTGCTTCAGGGCCCGAAATCCCCAAGGCGACGAACGCAAGAGCATGAGGTCTCTTCCCGAATCCTGGCCTTGATTTCTGAAGCATGTTGGAAGGGCTTAGGCTTTAGATGAGCTTGTAGGGAGCATGTCTGCTATTCTGGCTCTTCTTCCCTCCCTTCCCTGGAAAGAGCAATCTACCAGTATATAGAGTCTATGTCTGACGTATTTCCTTCACATTAATAGCCTCTGACACCATCGTCGTTGCCCGCAGACTTTAAAAGAGTAAGCTGAATGGCAAGTGCAAGTTCATGAGCAAGTTTGGGACCAGGACGATGGTGTAATCTATCAAGACTATGCATGATACGAATCAAACGATTACTTTGTCACACCCAGCGCAGGAGTGCAACCTATAAGAGCTCCAACGCCAAAGACGAGCTAAGAACTAGCCAAGGTAACCAGAGGATGTTGACCCAGAAAATGAGTGACCTAAGACCGTGATATGGACCATTGTCTAATCTCCTAGCATCCCCTTAATGCCCCCTATGTAGTAGTCGCTTAGATAATCTCCTATATAACCCCCCTTTTAAGGAGTTTAGACTATAGCTCATATGTACCCTAAACGCTGAAATAGGAGCTTCGGTTCGCGGTTCGGGCTTCTAAAGCCCTCCTATCACTAGTGATGAGTAACCTTGGATGCCCCATACACCCTATAAACTCCAGAAACCTTGTAGAACCAGAAAAATCTACAGAAAACCTAGCAAACCGTATAAGCCCAAAATCATGAAGACTTCACCATGACAGCGAGATGCCAGACTCGTGTTGGATGTGGGGCTCTTTGCATCCTCCTCATCAGACCTTCTCTGCTCTCTGGCACTGGTACCGGTGCTTGCTTTTTGCGCTCAGTTTTACCGGTTGAATGGCTTATGAGGTTTTAAGGGTATAAAGAGGGCCTTGATGGTCCATGGGCTTCATGTGCCTTTGAGTTTGGGGAACATATTGAGTTTCTGGAGTGTCCTCAAATGGGGGGGTACTGTCTCACAAGGGCATCGGCAAACATCCCCAAATGGGATCACTCCATAAGTCATTCTGCCATCACCCCGTTTGAAATCCCTGTGGCAGAAAGCAACGGCACCAACAGCGGCAAGTACCAGCAGCAATTTGCATGTCCCGTGAAGCAATCCCACTTAAGATTTTCAAGGAGTCAGTATGGACCTGAATCTTTGTTCTTGGCCATAGAACCCATAGCTTGGCGAAGCGTGCCGCCATGTGGAGGCATCCCTAACTGCGAAACAAGACTACCAAGTGAAGACTCCAACAAGGAATCATATAAACCAAACAAGGAATCATATAAACACAGCAATACTTACAATTACAATCTTGGTGTCCCTATGTTTTAGAATGATCAGCAGCGACGACTCCACCATTGCACGGCAGTACGTGGAAGAGGAAACGCGGTAAACAAAGGGAACAGAACTACGGAGAATGACGAACAAGGCACATCTGGCAAGACTGGTGATGGTGAAGATAATGCATCAAGGTAAACATGGCCGTTATCACTATGTTCATGATTATTATCATTATTACCATACTCTTACTAATACTTCTAATATCATTGCTTATGACTATTGCTACTATTCTTATTCCGCTGCTCGCGGCGCCACATTGCCTGCCAATCCATGAGGTATAGATCCCCACACCCTGAACTGGAAGCCTTAATCCTAAACTCTAAGCCCCGCAAGCTTGAAACTCTAAACGCTAAATCGCTTCTTGAAGCTGGAAGGATAAGGCTCCAAGTACCCAAATACCGGGGCAACAGATGAAAACAAATTCAGGAGATAGTATATGGGACCTGTAGCCCCAGTGTTTGTACTTGGACCCTCTGATGCTGCTACGGCTACGCTTGGCTTGGCCCCGATCACACTGAACGGCAGAAAGACACAGGACATCTTGATCCAACATATTCTGTTTGGGGGTCCCTCCTTTGAAGGTGTTCTGGGGGGCAATGTGAGGATCTATAAGGATACAGAGTTGGATATGGGGGTACATAGGGGGGTTTGGAAACCTTTATGCAACACATATGGGTATGTAGGAGTAAATGGGGTGCTAAGAGCTGTAATAGAGAATCAAATGAAAAGGCAACAACCCATGACATGGAAACTGTGATTATTTTGATGTTCATAGCGATTGGGGTTTCACAAGATTAGGAACCCTAAGCCCTAATACCTTAATGTAGTCATGTTGAGCTGAGCCAAATAACTGCCGTTGACAACAACAGACCAAGAAAACAGCCTCTGTGGTCCCGTGTCATCCTGCTTTAGGGTTTAGTATATAACCCCAACATAACTCTAAAACCTAAGCTCATACATCCCTATTATAGTAGTCTGCATTTCTCTTCCCTTATCCCAATGTAACCCCAAACTTGAAATACTACTTAACACTCATTGTTCTTTTGAAGCGCTTTCAGGAGCGCTTGTCCGGGCAAATCCAAAGCCTCCAAGGCCCCCACGTGGGCCCTTTGGCAGCAGCATCCGGTGAGGTTGACGATGGCAAAGGCACGTCTAGGATTTGAGGCTTAGGACTTGGGTTTTAATTGGGGCTCTCGGCTGTGCAAGGAAGGAGCTTATCCAAACTCTGCTCATATTCAATAATTTGAATTTTGAACTCCATTGGAGGCGTACTGTACTCTGTAGACATATGCGGGTTACGAGGATATCTCAGCAGCAGCGGCAGCTCTTCTAGGGAACCCAGGGTTCCTCATCAAGGGTTCAGGGTTAGGGTTCAGGCTTTAAGGGGTTTACAAGTTTAGACATACCCCTCGAAAAGGAGCATTTGCACATACACATAATATTCTATTTCACCAGAACAGCCCGTATGCACGACTGAGGCCACAACAAGAAGCCTATCATTTACCAATACATCAAGCTGGTGTCATGCTACATCTTAACCTAAGTCTTGGAGCATTAAGAGAAGACTGCGTTCAGAAACTCCCATTTTGAATCTTTCCAATTTCGCGAGAACCACTCACAAGCATAATTCCGGGTGCTTTTCAAAAAAGAGTGCCCGCATACACCCTCAATGACTGCACAAACGTCCAAAACACAAGGCATGTTTCAAGCACCTGGATGTGGAATTTGTGGAGCACAAGCCCTAAGCCCCAAACCCTAGATCGCCGCAGCAGCAGGCTCAGTTCTGTCTGCACGGGTAGCTCTAATAGTCTCAATGTTCCTATCATTTTGGGGTGAAGCAGGAGCTGCCCAAATTTCAGGCATAAGAACCGCATGTCTCTGAAGCTGTGGGACACGCAGAAACCAACGTTGAGAAATGCACACATACCCTAGAAGCCCAGGTACCCATATAGTAGGTCTTTGGGTTATACATAATACAAATTGATATAGGGACTTAAGGACAGGAACCCAGTATATAGGTAACTGGGTTTCTAGGGATAGCAGGGCTTAGGGTGTAGGGTACTGAGTTCAAAGGCAGTGAGCGAAGGAGCAGTTACCCACACATACACCCCATGATACTTTCCCCCTTTCTGGAAGTACTGTATTCTGAATTTGATTGGAAGTAGGTGCTGGGAGCACCGAATTCCTAAGCACGCAACCCCAAAAATCCTAAACCCTACACACCTAAAAAACACAAAAATCTCAAGCCTTAAGCCCTATTTCGCACTCAAAGGCACCCAAAGTTGGATCAGATTTGTACAGTCGCTCCAGGCAGGACCTGGCGACTTTGGTGGGCGCTATTACCCTAGGGGCCCCAAGTCCAAGCGTCCCAAGGTTTGTGGTTTAGGGTTTAGGGTTTAGGATTTAGGGTTTAGGATTTAGGGTTTAGGGTCCTAAAAATTCGGTCCTTCAGAGGGGTCATAGGGACGTATGGGTACATATAGGCGTTTCTGGATTCATAGGTTCAGGGTTTACGCTCCACGAGCCCAATAATTGGATACTTTGAGATATGTGTACTAGTACACTTCGGGATTTTTGTTCTAGTAAGTGGAATCGGGTTTTGGGTAAATATATGACTATTGGGTACTTGGACCCTTTGGATTACGGAAATTACGCTAAGTGAGTACGAATAAGGAAACCAAATTCTTTGCCACATGGCCAAAGATCCTTAACAACAACCCGGTTCGAGCAGTGGGGCATCCAGCTCACCATCGATCACCGGCTTGAGCAGCACCATGAGGAGGTGTTTAGTATTGCCAGCATCGGTCCATCGTAATCGTCATTACGATTGTCCACCATCCTCATGACCATCATCTTCATGCTGCTGCAAATGAGTGATTTTAAGAAGAAGGGGCTGGCAGCTTTGCGAGTAACAAGGGCTTCAATCTGTCTCGGGCGAACATATTCAGCTTGCTTTCCAATAGCTTATAGCTCCTCAACCACCACCGCAAACCTTAAGTTCGAAGCTGTGGAGCACCGTGTCACGGGTACCAAGGCTCCATGTGCCCCTTAAAGGCAGTTCATGACCTTACTATACAAGACTACCAAATTTCCCACGGTATCGGGTACTTAGGGTCAGGTAGCATGTTCATCATCAACCTTAGGAGCGCTGTTTTCAGTTAGGATAGCTGGTTCCAGGCCGCCTGTGAAGAAGTCGTACGATGGCCACGTCCTGCGTCCGAACCGCGTGAAGCTTTAGCCCCATTATGGCTAACAATAAGAAAGCCAAACAATCCCCTTTCAGCCACTTTCGGCCAAGCTAAATCGGGCGCAATGGGATACAACTAGGAAATTGCTTACCGAAGGTTTCACAAGTTCATGAGTGCTGGACAACTGGCGCGTGTGATTTCCAGTAAATTCGCTCACGCTTTACACTTGCAAAAACCCCAAGGGTACCTGGGGCTTCCAAAGAGATGAAGAAGGTCCCTCTTCAGGTTTCATATACATTGTCCTGAGAAACTTCCATATCAGAAAGTGGGAAACTGCCGCGGAACAATATCATCCGAGCGCCGAATTCGACATGCGTCCCAGAACGCTTAAGAGTTTTCTTTGCCTAGCTATAGAATGGATCCCTGTCAGTTTGACTGTCTCAAAGTAAGGCTATCCACCCCGTATACACTACCACAGAACTCCGGGGTGTCGAGGCCTTTGAGTTTACTGTGGGGGTGCTAGTTTGCAGATTTGGTGAATGTCGATCGAGGGGTTTCCAAAACTTAGAGGTACCTTTCTGAAGGCCCATTTTTGGCTCTATGTTCGGGTCGCCGTGTGTATGGAAACTTGCATTTCTGCCTAAACCCTAGCTCTAAACCCTAACCTTCACAAAGAGGAGAGTAGTCACCATATCAACGCCCTATGTCTTACCTCTAGTAATGGAGAATCAAAGGGAAAAGAACATGGAACATGAAATGGACACTGGCAATCATATTGTAGGGGTTGTAGGGACATATACAGGAACGGCATAGACAATGGAAGCTAAAATAGTCTTGGGGATTACATGTGGGCTACTACAAGGATCCATTCCGTCATTGCTTGCTGCCAGAGGTAAGACACTAGATGAGACCACTGCAGACCCCAATTAACCGCACATCCAGTTGAAACTAATAGGAACCTGGACAATCCGCCACATGCTAAACCCTGCACTCTAAATAGTAGTTTCCATGTTATTTTCCGTTTTCCCAATGTTACCCTTGTACTACCCCTAAACCCTAACAACCACAGAGCACCCAAAACTTTGTTTGGCACGCGTCAACTCAGTCGGGGTCTGCCTGTATATTTAGGGTCTAGGGTTTAGGGTATATTAGCGCTAAGGGTCCAAGGACTCAAATCGTAGGGTTTTGGGGCCCAAATACTATAACTTTAGTGGTATTTGGGACCTGAAGCCCTATTATTTGGGTCCTTCGAGCCTGAGGGCAACCCCGCCACGGACATGGCCCGTACAATGTAAACTCTTGAGTTCGAGAAGCCCCTAATCGTTGCATGAAGGTTTGTACTTGAAGGGTCAGGGGGACTTAGTAAGTAGGTTAACAAGCCGTATATGCCATAGTATGACCCCAGTTATCCCCATTATTAACCCGCGTACTAAGTCCCCATGACCCTCCAAGTACTCTCGTTTTCCTAAATCCTAAGCCCAGCCCAGACCCCTGGGGGATCTAAAAGTTAGATCCCCTGTAGAGACCCATTCTAGCCCCTATGTATTATATAATGTCCCATATGGTTCTGGGGGATCTAATTTTAAGATCCCTTTGGAGGTCTGGGAAGACATCCCTGGACCCTAAACCCTAAACCCTAAACAGCACTGCCGGTCCAGTGAGGCACTTGCATCAACCATGATGGCCGTATAGTCCTGGCGATGAGGCTTATAGGTTCCCCGAAGGATCCGAATATACTCATTAATGGAAACCAGGCTATGAAGAGGGTTATAGGGATAGTCAAGGGCTTAAGGGATCTAAGTATACCAATAATACCTACATCGGGTCCTAAAGTCTGCAAAGATTATCTAGATTGGGCTATTTTGATCCCTAAACATCCCTATAAACTCCTAGTTTCCATTCCATTTTCCATTTGCTTATCCATTTGATTTTCCATTACTAGGGTAATACATTGCTATTGGGATCTCTACCCAGACCCCTGGGAGGATCTAAAAAATAGATCCCCTATGTAGACCCATTATAACCCCTATATAATCCTTATATAATTTCCCATATGGTTCTGGGGGATCTAATTTTAAGATCCCTTTGGGGGTCTGGGTAGGGCTTCTCCGGCTTCTAGGACCGGGAGGCTGAGCTTGGGTTTCAGGACTTGACGGCTCGCAACCTGTCGCCAGGCGGGGCTTCAAGAGCTTCAAACGCTTGGGAACTTGATATGACACAGGCAGACCTCAAATGTTCAAAGATCTGGGGTGTTCCGCTAGTATCCTACGGCCCGTTAGTTCCGTTGGTTCTGATCCTTCAAAATAGCGGGCCTCAACTTTCATGACAGTTCGATGCAGAGATGCAAGATTTGGGGCTGAGGGCTTGCGCTACGGGACATGATAACCCTACCCTGAAGGTCCAAATACCTAAATATTGGAGCTTTAGGTTACCCCAAGGCCTTATTACTTGGGTACTTGGACCCTTAGGGCTACGGTAACCCTTTTGAAGTAGGCCACCGGGCCTAGACCAGCCAGCCCAGGGTCCTGCAAAGAAGGCTTAGACTGGGATCTTCCAAGCCCTAAACCCTGAACCCCGAACCCCTAAACCCTGAACCCTAAATCCTGACCCCTAAGCTCTGAACCCTAAAACCTAAACCCTGAACCTCTAAACCCTGATTCCCCAAACCCTGAACCCTCAAGCCCATATGAACTTACCATTACTCAGAGTTCCCAAATTTCCTTACTTTTAAGATTTTGAAATTCAAACTCAAAAATCCGCACCCCCCCCTCCAACCCTAAGTAATGGTAAGTAATGGTAATAACCCTGAATTTCTTTGCAACCCCAGGCTGTCCATCTGCGGCTTCAGGAACATGGCATTGCCCGGCAGATCCTGTCACCCGCGGGAGTATTAAAGGGTTTAGGGTGTAAGGAATCAGGATTTAGGGTTCGGGGTAGAGGTTTTAGGGTGTAGGGTTTAGAGTTTAGGGTATAGGATTTAAGTAGATAGAATTTAGAATTCCCAAAAACCAAAACAAGATATCCATATACATCCAATATCCTGCCTACTCTAGGGGAACTATAAGCTGGGGGCCATGGCTTCCAAGTTGGGCCCATGGTTTCAGGTTTAAGAGGGGGACCTCGGCTTGAGGGCTCGGGACGTAAGATATGTAGAAATTAGGCTTGCTCCTGGCTCGCATATGTGAGAGCATTAAGGGTTCTAAGCCTAAATCCTAAACCCTAAACCCCAAACCCTAAATCCTAAATCCTAAACCCTAAATTTGAGGCCCAGGCTTCCTGTATGTGGACCCAGCTGCTACCAGAAAATCCAGAAGTGCTCTTGAGCGGTTGATTGTCGAGCAGGGATTCGGGGTTTAGGGTTTATAGGGTTGAGAACTGCAGCTGTTATCAATTTTCTCCCTCTGGGTATGAGTATAGTCGGACTAGCGGTACACCTATAACTAGGCTATACTTACCTCGGCATGTTGCAAAGTATGGGCACTTCATTTTAGGATCCCTATATTGATGACGACATAGAGCGTTTCTGATATGATTAGCTTCGCCCTTCAGGCTCCTGTACCGCCACAAACAATGACAAGGGCCCATACTAGGGTTTAGGGGGAGTGCTCTGAACCAACCAAGAGAGCATGACCTTGTACATATGAGATATAATCTAAACTCCTAGTATCCCCCTCAATAACCTCTGTAGTAGTCCCCTATAGAATCCCTTCGTTAACCCCTTTAAGGAGTTTAGACTATGGCTCTTATAAGTTTAGGAGATTTTCATCTGAACCTGGGTTCCAGGGACCTATTCGCAGTACAGCACACTTCGTGTTTTTGAAAGCCAGCCCCCTGGATCCCCTGTAGCACTCTGAATTTAGGGTGTTTAGGGTCTGGGGCTTAGGGCTTAGGGTCTAGGATTTGGGTTTTAAGGTCTAGTGTTTAGGGTTTAGGGTCTAGAATGGCACCCACGAAAAACCATCCGCCAAGCCCGCTTGCATCACAAAGCTGTTCAGACCCCTGTAGCATAGGAAACTAGGGTCCAGGGTTTAGGGGAGACCCTCAGCCAACCCCCCGACTCGGAGAGACAGTAATCCCATTAATGGAGAATCAAAGGCAAAAGACACATGGAAAATGAAATGAGTTCAGGGTTTAGGGTTCTGGGTATTCTTGGAGGACCACTTGACTTAGTAAGTCTACGTAATGGGGCCTACAATAGGGGTTATTGGTGATGGTAGGGTAGACTAACTAAGTCAAAAGATCATCCAGGTACAGAATTGCTGATCATTTTTTGCCGGGTCAGGTCCTTGTGCGCTGGGTGGTCTGCGTATGGATGCACCTGATGCCGCTGCCACTGCAATGTCAGAACTTAGGGCCCGCTACTTCAAGGCTTCAAGTTTAGGGTTCAGGGAATGAAGGGTTGGACACATATCCTAACCCCCATAGAACTCCCATAGTTACCTGAGAAGAACTGACATATGCCCCTGGGCATCCAAATAGCCCAAAGCAGGTACTGTTTATACTTTAGGGCCCGAATTCATGTACTCAGATGCCCAGGGTAATGAGTTCGCACTCCTTTAAAAAGACGCCTGTAAGGGAAGTGGTTGCATTGGGGGCTGGTCCACAAAATTGGGGCGGGGAGCCTTGGAGACCGACCCTAGAGATGTACAAGGATTACCCGCAGACACTTAAGAAGGGTTTTGGGTGTAGGGTCTTCTTAGCATTCTTATATGAGGTTCCGGGGGCCCTTATTAAGGATTCTAGAATGAGAACCTGGCACATGAGCCCCACAAACATAAGAACTCACCTCTGCTCCTCCTTTACAGATTTAGGATTCAGGTTTAGGGTTTAGGGTTCGGTTGTAAGGAACTTCAAACAGGACCCCTCAGGAATCATTATCTGAACAGGACTCATGATCTAGCAAACCCCCGCATGGAATCCTGCTAATCCCACCCCCTACCAAGACACCTCCTGACCCCCTAATGAACACCTCCGCCAATACAGTACCACTATATAATTGGGGGAATAGGGGATGGCGTGTTAAGATGAGCGGCGGATGATCATGCAACCGTCAACTCAGTCAGTTGCACATGTTCGCCACCCGACTGCAGCTACCAAACACAATACGCATACTTGCTTTGTTGTTTTGGTATAGTTTCAGATCTTTGCTGAACTGGTGGGGGGTGGTGATGCAGAGTACTTTCTTGTCATGGCATATTTCATTTCTTGTGACCCATACTCCGTTCATTAGCTGCAGGCACTGTACCAGGTACTCTCCTCGAAGCACTGCTGCATCACCATCTGCAGGGCCAAAGGGCCACGCGGGTGGGTACTTGCATGAAAGGGTTCCGGCTGCCTGACGGTGTATTTCTATTCATAAGCTGATCTTTAACCTTCCTAGCAAAAACTCCGCTTCGCTTGCATCAATCGGGCCAAAACGTGGAATCTCAGACTTTCAAGCATGACATGTCTCATCTCTAGTCGCCCTAAGGGTCCAAGGATCCAAATAATAGGGTTGTAGGGCCCAGATACTGTTAATGTTATTGTATTTGGGCCCTGAACTCTATTATTTGGGTCCTTGGACCCTCAGGGTTGCACACCTACTCAACCTCTTCACGGACATGGTGCCTCCAACATGCTATACCGTCAGCCCGTCTCCTTTCCCACCCTGAACCCTACCCCAAAAGCATACACCCTGAAACCTAAACCTTAAACCCTTGATGGTACCTCCTTGGCTTTGAGAGTCTGCGCGGATAAGCCGATCATGTACAGAAGCGCCTCCTGCTAGTAGCCATCCCGAGTCTAGAGTTTCGGGTGGGATGGAGCAGGCGGGCTTAGGGTTTAGGAGTGTGTTCCAAAAAACCGTAACTACATCTGAAACAAGGGGAGCCCTCTAAACTGTTGACGTTTTGTGAACAGACGCTCTTGAAGCACATGTCTAGTTACTGTGCAGGTTTCGGCAGGAGTTGGAAGAACATTTTTCAAGCACCCTTCCAGTGGAATGCTGACTGGGTTTGAAATTAAGGTCCTAATGCCCCTGGAAGAACACTAACGGATCAGAAAATTGAAAGCTGGGTACCTCTTTAAGGCTCCCTCGCTTCTGAGGGCTCTGAAGACCATTTGCAGGGGAAGATCTGGCCTGTCAGATGCTTCTTGAAGGATTTCTTGGGTACTGCACCCATCCAGTAAAGGTCTGCAATAAGGTTAGCACTAATTAGGGGTGACATGTAACTATATCAGATTTAACCTGTAACTGTTTCGGAGCGAGGGCAGTGGTCACGGGATTTCTCATTCTTAATCTCTAACGCTAAAGATCTACTGTGCTACATACAAACAGATTGTGGGTCCCGATTGACATCCTCGGGGGAAGCCTGCAAAGGGTCGATCCCTGCAATGACGACATCAGACGCACGTCCCCTAATTAAGGGTCCCAAGCATATAGCAACCATGTACTGCGCAGCATCTTCACGGCGATTCATAGCGAAGGAACGCTAAACAATATCTTGATTTGACCATTTTACGATGGACCTTAACGGTCCATAATCTTGAGGAACCTAAGCCCTCAGCCCCTCAACCCTGAACGCACAACCTATACCCAAACCTTAAACCAACCCTAGACCCTAAATAGTAGTCTCCATTTTCTTTTCCATTCTCCCTACATCGCCCCTATATACTATAGTAGTTTCCAATTTATTTTCCACTATCCAAAAGAACCTCCAATATGACCAAGGGTTGTGATACGCGCATGACCAAAGCATACTACCATGTCATCTTCCGAGGTATGAGGTACTTAGGGATATGCAAGGTTTCCACCCAAAGGGTCAAACTTGCCCTTAGAGCAAGAAGTTGGGTTTTATTTATCACATGGTTTTTGTAAGTAGTGCCTGTACGAGCTATATTCTAAAGTCGTAGTATCCTCCTTGATAAGCCCTTTAATACTTCCCGATGTAATTCTATATCATTCTATATCACCCTTTAAGGCGTTTAGACTATGGCTTATATGGATACTTTGGACGCTTTGGGCTAGTGTCCTGCTAACCCTAAACCCTAAATCCTAAACCCTAAATCCTCAACCCTAATTCCTGAACCCTAAATCCTAGACCCTAAACCCTAAATCCGAAACCCTAAACCCTTTATCCTAAACCCTAGACCCTAAACCCTCCAAAAGCAAGGTCCAGCCTGTGAGGCATCCCACCAGGAGCCTTGGGCCTTCGGCCGAGCGAGGCTCTCCTGTTGAAGTTTGTGGGGTTCACAGATTCGGCGGTTTCCCAAAATAAGGGCACACACGGACTTTAATGGGAACCCCAAACAGGGAACCCCAAGAACATAGTAGGAATATACTAGGAAGATATGGCAGTTTCCCAGAATAAGGGTACCCCAATATAGACATCAAAAAATACTATTATCCTTATTCTGGGGACCCTCAAAAGGCACGCCCTCATTTTGGGAAACCCCCATTTGGGATGACAGACTTAGGGACTGGGGGGTTATATAGGATTATATTGGGCTTATATAGGGATAAGGGACAAGAAAAATGGAAGCTACTATATTATAGTAGGGTATCTATTGAGGTTACAGTCCCCCTGAAGTAGATAGAGTATGGGGTATATGGGGATCTAGTATAAAATACCCAAAGCCATATTCTATCTTGTTAAGGAGGACTGTAAGGTGTAGGGGCTTGGGGTTTGGAGGGTTTAAGGGTAAGGGTTTAGAGTTTAGGGTCCGGGGTTTAGGGTCGAAGGTTCAGGCTGAATGGGAAGTCCATATACGGGGCCGCCGTAAGGGAGTTGTTTGTGGGATTGTCTTGGGAAACTCCCACGTGGGTGTTGCCATAGGCTATGTCTAAACTTCTACAACCCCTGAACCAATACGAAAGGAGTAACTAGGCATCTTATGAAATGACGAAGGCAACATCTAAAAGCACCGCAGAGAATATCTATGGATTGTGCAGGGGCCTGTAGGCCAGGCATGCATATGGATTAGGGTTCAGGGCCTAGGGTTTTAGGGTTGAAGATTTTATCGAGGTTAGTTACTGTATACCCGGGTTCGTAGCGTACATACACGCAGGATGCTGTACCCTCAAGGGTCTTGACCGTCCCGGTTTTCAGTTGGTGACTACCACATTCTCTGGTATGGGTAAGTACGAAGGAAGTTATGAGGTTGAGCACGTTTGGAAACAGGGATTGGGGCCCCTTGGTTGTGGCGACTTTTGGACGTCCGGAAGGACTGCGTTGCAGGTTGGGGGGCCGGTATAGTTTAGAGCGTTGGGAGTTTGGGATGTACTTGGAGTCTCCCTCAACTTAGTAAGTGGACTAAGGAACAGAGGTTATGGGGCTTATAACTTATGATAGAGAATATTGGGGATAGTTGGTAGACATACTGAGTCAAAAGATCATCGAAGTAGACCCTTCTGCAGGTGAGACATCGAACATGTTTTAACAAGTTTGGGCGCCACTTGCATTCTCCGTTGACAAGAGTTCTGGTTCGGAAACATGCAGAAACTTCCGTCCCCCCTCGCCCCCAAAAAGGAGGAACAACAAGTGTTACAATTCTTGGGAAGAATAGGGTGCACAGCAACATGAAGAATAAACTCATGCTATCCTCAAGCACTACATACAAAATCTCGACATGGCCTCTGATCCAAAAAATGTGAAGCCAAACCCAACACCCTAATCGTCGGGGTTTGGGGTTTAGAGATGCTCCCTCCTCTAACGAGGTATGATTTAACTAGACCTTGAATTTTTGCGGACTCTCGTCCAGTGTGGCAAAGGCTTTTGCTTGTATTCAATTTTATTTTGCCACCCACCCAACAAAAAAAACTGTGCATGTATGACAGGGTGGGGATGGTGAGGGCAATAAACCCTAAACATCAAACCCTATAATCGTACGTGGTTCTACTACCCTTCGCTGCTGTTTGAACCTCCCCGGCCAGAGAGCTTCCGAAAAAGCTGAGAAAGCCGTTCAACTCCCGGTGCTTCGCCAAAACCTTGATTGAGGGCTTGGGGTTTTGGTTTTAGGGTTTCAGGGGTTTAGGGTTTCAGGTGTTTAGGTTTCAGGGCTTGGTGGTGTAGTGCTCAATGTCGATCCGCGAGCAATAACCCCCCTGCTTTGTAGGGCCTTCACATTGGGATCGCTATCATAATCCCTATTAAGAGGAGGCGGTTGCAAAGCAGGGGTCTACATTAGGGAGTTGTTGGGGTTTAGTGGCAACACACAGTCACACGTCGCCGGTGTCAGTGGCACCTTGCTACTAGCAATAATACGAGCACCCAGAAAGTACCAATGGTTCTACTATCGCCAATGGTTATATCAAAACTGACGGCAACGCTGAAAAGCTAATATTAATATTACTACTAACACCGATACCATTACTGCGAATAGTACTGGTCCAACCGAAAGTTCGCCCCGAAAAGTTGACACAGAAGTTGGAAAGCGCCACAACCCCCAAACCCCAGAACCTAAATCCAAAACCCAAAGGTCAAGACCGCAAACCCAAAGCCAAAAGCCCTAGAAGCCTAAATCCTCCTGCTAATCAGGCTTCAGCTTGGAGGCGCTTTGAACACATTGGGCTTGCTTAGGGTCTAGGGTTTAGGGGTTAAGGGTTTAGGCTTTAGGGTTTGGGGTTTAGATATTCCCCATTGGTTGAGTCCCTCCTTGTATGGTCTAAGGGTGGGGCCATTTTCACGGTCTTGAGGAGATCGGCCGTGGTGCGGACTTTGGTCCTGTCATGGTCCACCCTAAACCCTACACCCTAAACCCTAAAACCCTAAACCCAAGATAATGACTTCTGGGTGTTTTCGGGGTCCTACAGCATGAGCTCAAAAATCTCTTGCACGGGTCTTTTGTCGGAGGTTTGCCGGAAGGGGACGCTGGTAGGATGGTCCATGATGTTTGCAGGACGCATTATCAATCCTGACAGGGTGGGGCTCAAAATCCTTGAGGTTGAGTTGGAACATCTGGGCAGTAAGTACGATGATAGGAACCCTGTCTATCCGCCATGTCGGCTTTGGAAGAGGTCCGATAACAACTTGAGGCTTCTTTGCCTTGGCTACACATGATTTAGGTTTTAGCGGTTCGACTTAAATTCTGCCAGAAAATTGTTCAACACCGGCGGCATGGTAACAATCAACATGCTGGCCACACCTGCCACACCAAAGTGGGTTTCCTAAAATTAGGGGTACCCTTTGAACTAGGTCCCTGCTCCAATATGGGGAATAATGTTTTGGGGTGTATATAGGGTCCCCCTATATACGACCCTTTGGCTATTGCCATCTCCATCGTCTTCATCATCATCAACCTATTGTCTCCACTATTCTTGTTGAAACGAGCTATAGTCAAAGTCCTAGCATTCCCCTTCAAAAAAGCCCTATAATACTCCCCTATATCATCCCCTATATAACCCCCTTTATGGAGTTTAGACTGCAGCTCAGATGAGCTCAGGGGTAAGGGCCTCAACGTCAGCGGCTAGTGGCAACAATGATGGCTCTAAGCGCGGTCAAGGGTTTAGGGCGGTGTAAGCGAAATTGTCGTCAGAGAGCCACAGAAGGTCAAAAGTAGACTGCTGTCCTTCTGGGTTCTACGTAGTTTTCCATGTGCGTCAGCGCGCAGTACGACCTAAACCCTGAACCCTATACCCTAAATCCTTAAACCCTAGTCCTTGCAGCCAAAGTCCTAAATCCTTCAACCCTAAATCCTTACACCCAAGCCACGAATCCAAAATTCCGAAATGGTGGTACATTCTGGAATATTATGGAAAATTATAGTATATTCGGGTATATTATAGTATATCATGGCATCTTCTGGTATATTCGTATATATCAGGGTATAAATCATAGTATACTATGGTATATTACAATAGATTATGGTATGTTATGGTATATTATAGTATATTAGGGTATATTATCATGCATTATGGTACATTTTAAGTATATCAGTGTATACTATAGCATATGAAAGTATGCCCAAAGTTTTTAAATCAAACTGCCAGCTCGACCGGAGCCGGGTCATGTAGTAAGACGAAACCATCCGGTTTCGCACCTGGGCTACGGGGTTTAGGGTGTTTGGGGTTCAGGGGGTTAAGGGTTTAGACGGTTTAGAGTGTTTAGGTTTTATAGCTAAGGGTTTAGGGGGTTTAGGTCTTAGGGGGGTTAGGATATGCGGCGTTTAGGTTTTAGAGGGTTGTAACGGTTTAGGGGGTTTAAAGCGTTTAGGGTTGAAAGCGTTTAGGGCTAGTGCTTTAAACCTGCAACTGCCGGGATAGGTCCTTCTGTGGAGTTGTTCGAAGGTTTCGGGTTGTGGGTTCAAGGCTCTTACACTCGAACCTAAAGCCTAAGCCCTGGCTTCAGAGCTTTCTAGACTGCAAAACATCTCTGAGTTAACGGTTCAAGAGTATGAAGCTTTAGGCACACAGCGCTACAGCTAAGAATGCTTAGTACCTTTTGCATAGTTTAGTGCTGCTGAACATACATGGTCAAAAGATGGCTGATTTTGAGCAGAGCTTCCGCTGACCACCTCCCAAATCAGGATCCGGTAAAGCATTCACACTGAAGACCATGTATCACGTCACGTCGGGACTGTGCTGTTTGTGTGAACCATGTTTGGGGATCGGGGATTAAGGGTCCAGGTGCGGAGGTTTGGTAGGGCCCCGTTCGAGATTTCATGAGCGTTCGAGGGGGCACCTCAAACCCTAGTCTGGGCTTAAAGTCTGAGGTTTGAAAGGCTTTCAGGGCTTAGGGGTTCAGGGCTTGGGATTCGAAGTTCGAGTGCTGGGCGAGCATTGTGCTTGACACGTGGCCCCCGTAGACTGGTGTGCTCATAGAAGGCAACATGGGGTTGGTGGAATCCCAGCAGCAGATCAACCAGTGAATCAAACAACTCTCCTTACACCCTAAAAGCCAGCTGCCACACCAAACTCTAAACAAAAAGCAAGAAACAAAGCGCCAACCCTAAACCCTGAACCCTAAACCCTAAACCCTACACCCTGAACCCTAAACCCTGAACCCTAAACCCTGAACCCAAAACCCTGAACTTCAACCTGAAATCCGCTGCTGAACTAAGCCCGGGACAGCTTCCGGAATCTTGAAGACTTTCCAGTTCACTGGAGCGCCAGCCTCCAGCCACATTGGCTATAGTCTAAACTCCTTGGAGGGGTTATATAGGGTTCAGGGTTTAGGGTCTAAACTCCCAATAAGGGGTAATTATCGGCGGACGCTAGGAGTTTTGACTATTGCTCGCATGGAGTTTTCTTGACAGTGAGTACCAACACTGTTTGGGGGTCCAGGGCTTCAGATTGTGTTTATGAAAATGGCCGGGAGGGGAGGGGGGGGCGGGTGTCGTTGGATGGCCCATACAGCGAACCACGAGTAACCATGAAACTGACAGAAGTTTCAGTAACAAGTAGGCAAACTAGCCCGCATATGCGAAAGTCTCAACCATGCTTGAGAGCTGGAAAGCAGTGAGGATGGAAGACTGGCAACATCATCACCTCTGTCGACATCAGCAGTGCCCCGACGATTCCAACAGCACGTCTCTTTTTGTTTGACTCGACGAAAAATGTTATTGTTTTTTACTTCCTGTCATCGCGAGATCCAAGTCTGGACCTTATTCTTTTTTTTTTTAAATAATCGTTCTGTTTTTCCCTCATCGCTTTCCCAACTCAAACCCTTCCTGCACTTCGTGGCGAGCCAGGACACGATTTTTTGGTTTTGCAACTCCTTCTGGCGCTACAGGAAACGATGGGAACTGATGTTTGGCGTAGACCTCCGGTTCTACGCCGTATCGCGGTGACCAGGCGCCTTATGCAGCCATTTGCGGACGCGCTCTCAACACCGAACGCTTGCCCTGAATCTGACCTAGTTCTTACGAGATTGTAATGAAGTGATGCTCTCAAGTTTTCTGAAATAGGAGCCTAAAGATGTAAAGGAGATTATGGAGGTTCTTTGTGTTGACTATGGGCACGCTTTGTGAAACGCCCAGGCGGTTTGTTTTTTGGGGTTAGCGAACGCTGGGGCATCCTATGTAAGCTTTGGGAGTGCGTTGCACTTGGTTACGTATAAGTATCATAGGGATATATAGGGTTATAGAATATAGGGTTATATAGGGTTATATAGGGTCATATAGGGGTTATATAGCGGTTATATAGGGGTTATATAAGGATATTATCTTGAATTTTGCGCGCCCTTCTCTTGGACTTGCCTTCCTTATGGGACCCTGTATGTGATCTACATGTTGAACCTCCATATGCTGCCAAGAACCCGTTTGGCCGGGACCCAGCATCTAAGAACCCTCAAGCGCAAAAGTCTGAACTTGAAGCTCCTATCCCTACATCCTGCAACATGAACATCAAACCGTTTAGCCTCAAACGCCCTAAACCCCGATCCCAAACCGTAATTTGTACCTGAAGCCTAAGCCCCTACCCCCTGGTCCGCCTGGTCCTTAAACCCCAATCCCGAAGTAGACGCGCCTTTGCGTTGGGAAGCATCGGCACTGGAGGCTGCCGTCGGCCCTGGCACAGGAGGCAGCTTCACCCTTCGCGCTTGAGGGTTTAGGAGGGATAATGGATGCGGGGTTTAGGGGTTTAGGGGCTTAGGGTTTGAGGGTTAAGGGTCTCACAATATGTTAAGACTTTTAAGATTCACAGCCGTTCGTTGGAACAATTGCCCTAAACGCGGCACCCTAAGCCCTAAACCCTAGGCCCTACTTCCAAAACCTTTATTTGCACAGCAACCTATGTGGACCAGTCCTCCCTGCAGGCATGAGCCATCGTCTAGCCCTTATAATACTCGTCTATATGATCCCCTATACAATCTCCTTCAAGAAGTTTAGACTATGGCTCATATGAAAACAATATGAACACCTGGAAGTCCTATTGACACATGAGACAGCCTCCTACTTAAGAACCCCATACAGAAACCCCAAACACTAATCACACCCTAAACCCTAAACCATTCATGGGCCCTGAGTTTTTACGATTGACCAAGGGGAACTCCAACCCTCCGCCCCCTGCTTTCAAACCCTAACCCTGAAACCCAGACGCTCAACCCTAAACTAACAGCACCAGCCCTAAACTCCAAATCCTAAACCCCAAACCCTAAAATCCCCATACCCTAAATCTCAAGCCCTCAGCCCAATACAACCCTAATATAAACCCAATATACTATAGTAGTTTCCATTTTATATTCCATTATTCCTATATATAATATTGGTAATAATTTAGGCCCCTACCCTGAACACTAAACCCTAAAACCCTAAAACCCTAAACCCTAAAACCCTAAACCCCGAAACTCCTGAACCCCTAAACCCCTAAACCCTAAAACCCCTCAACCTTGAACCCTAAAACCCTAAACCCTAAACAGCCCTAAAACCAACCAGAAGGTGCCTTTTTGAGGCCAGGCTTTTCTGCCTCCAAAGCAGAAGTGGCAGCAGCTGTTTGGGATTTGGGCTCAGGATTTGGCAGTTTAGTGATACACTGGGCTTAGGGCTTAGGGTTATTTAGGGGTCAGCAATTTGGGTTTAGAGGTTTAGGGTTTAAAGGTTTAGGATTTACGGGTTTAAGGATACACCGGCCCCCAAGGTATCTACGCAAGAGCCTGGGTGGGTGGGTCCAAAGTAATCCCCTCCCCAGAACATGAAACCTCCCGCCCAAAAAGACAAATACGTCTATACACATATATATATATACACGTATATACACACATAAATATATACATATACATACATATACTCCCAACATATCATGATCTACCACGATTGGCGTACCTTTTATTCAGGGGGTGGGGGAGGGCTTAGTATCCGGGGAGAGGGTTACAATATGTTCCAGACATATATACTGGGTTTCTTGAACAATGAGGTATGACCAATGGGGTATGACAGGAATTAGGGATCTTTTGGGCGGATGTACAGCACATTGACCCACTGTCAGCACTTTATCAGCTGCAAAAGACGCAAATTGCACCCAAACCCAGCACCTGGTACCCTATCGAGATCTGACCTACAGTCTGCACTCTGAGTATCCCCCCTTAATCACCCTTATACTCCCCTTTATAATCCCCTATCTAACCCCCTTCAAGGAGTTCAGACTATAGCTCATCTAGACTTTTCAAACGTGATTAGCTGCATTTGCTTGCACTTTGCATTAACCTCTTGTTCACGAGTGCTAGATCTCAAGTCACCTTCCTGCAAGCCTCGAACACCCCGGCATGAGGGGTGAATGGTTATAGGGTGCTATAAGACCCTCACCCTGACACATCCTAATACCCCCGCGCATCCAGGGATGAACAAGCCCTATTAAGAGTTAAGGGTGGTGGCGTGTTCAGGTGGGGGTAGTTGCAAGACCCCCCCATAGCCATAAAGCCGCCATAAAGTTACACCCAAGACCAAGCCCCATATACACCTCATGGTCCAGAACCCTAAAACCGTAATCCACAACCTTACACAGTAATCGGGAACACACCAGGCGCCACCTGGTCTTTGAAGAGCCTTGCAGTCACATGCACGAACATGGAATAGTGGAAACAATCGAAAGGGAAGGGGAACTAACACGATTGAGCTGTTTTCCTGACAACCGCTTCATGACAGCGACTCCCTCTATTGAAGGCTAGGTATGTAAAGAGGTTCTACAGTGCTTCTCGCGGCTCGGGGGGGCAGGGAGGTTTGGGGTTTGGCAATAGGGGCGGCTAGCTTTCCTTGACACTTTGCCGGGTGTTACCTGTTTCAGATAGCTTTTCCGAGGCTGAGGCATTTAAGGACTGACTAGCTCGAAGGTGTGGGCTTGTACTGGAAGGTCCGCGTACTGTAGAAGCCTTACTAACTGGAGGTACCATATTCCTATCCTCCTAATTGCATAATATAAGACAGGAATTACTGCATGGTATAGTATCTTACTCTATCAACGGCAGTATAGCATATACCTCAAACCCTTCTCAAACTGATTAATCGCTTGCCCCTAATATTAAACGACATCCCCCCCAAATGCTAAGTAATCCGGGTCCTGAAAAATATCCAAGTTTAGGGGGAACATCTGGTGAAATAATTAGAACGGGCTGCCTTTAAACTCTATGAACAATGACTAACCATTGAATGAATAAACATAATTAGTTAAGTTAATCAAGTAAGTAAACGATTAAGAATCTAATATCTAAGCTTAGGGAGGTTCCTATTAGGGGGCAGCGATTATGTGGGCACCCACACCTACATTCAGCGGAGTCAGGTTGGGCCGTTAAAGCGACCAATGGATTGGTAAGGGAATCTCCCATGCTTCTGCCTCAGGGATAGCCCGGCGCGATCCCTAGACCCTAAACCCTAAACCCTGTGTTGGTAGTCAGGCGTCTACATTACCTCAGCACCCTCTAAGGCTTAAAGAGGGATGATGGCAAGGAACGGAAAAGGAAATGGAAACTACCGATTAGAATAGCCAGGGTGCAAGGTCTACTTTGCGGACCTTGTGTGGCTAACTGTGAAGACCCTAACCCCTAAACCCCACATAAATCGTGTGGACGCTGAATTAATCTTGAACCCCAAACCCTAAACCCTGAACCCTACACCAATTGCTCCTTGAGGCCTATTGAATGTCTATGGAGCAGCGTCAGACTCCTCATCCCTCAGTCTCGTCTCACTGATATACCAGGTGACGATGAAGGGTTTAGGGGTTTAGGGTTTAGGGTGCGTTTAAGGACCGCTGAAACAGAAGTGCTCTTCGGGGGGGGGGGGTGGGGATGCGCGCTTGAACAGGCAAGCCATGTGTCATGTTTTCAGCAGGTTGGTACCTCTATACTTACTAGTTCTTCGTAGGGAATATGGGAACATAATCTCCCCCCTAAACCCTAAACCTTAAATTTCCCTAAAATGTATTCCTTCCCTACTTAGCTCCAGTATGTAAGTAGATTCAGCATGACAAAGATGTCATTCCCCGGAACCTGCTCAACCATAGACCCCCAGTTCTAAGAGTTTATAGTCCCCCTTAAGTGGGTTTGTTTCGCAGGTCAGTGGCAGGTACCGCTGAACCCCAAAACTCTGAAGCCCCCCAAGGCCCTTAATTCTACGCTTAACTCGAACCTCAAGAGTCCAAGCACCTAAATCGCGTGTAATTTGGCCCAAAGGCGTTCCTATAGAGGTTTGGGCCCAAATGTTATTCAATTTTGGTTTCTGCATCCTACTAAGGCGCGGCCCAGAACTCAACCAAGCAGCTTCTTCGAGAACTGCTGGTAGAATCGTTCAAGCTGCGCGCTTTCTACTCGATCCCACTCCTGCTTGGACTCTACTTTGAGGGACCCTGGAATTTTGTGATACAAGACACCCTCTTTATGAGCACGCTATGACCTTAATGCAACCTTTTAAGTAGTGTCCCTAACCCTGTGTAACCTCAGAGTTGCCGTGGGTGTAGGTAATCCCTTCATACTGATATTACACACTCCCCGGCCCCTAATATCAGGTATCCCCAACACGAGACCTTGTATACATTGGGGCCATACTGAATCTTAGGGCGGCGGGCGTGTAATAACGTAGACCCTTGATTGATAAACCCCCTCTTTTAATCGCTTTAATTTTATAACCCCAAGCACGGGGAGGGGGTTTATAAATCACGGGACAACATTATTAGTATGGGGAAGTCAGCTCAGGTTTCCAGCCAGATAGAGGGTTCAGTCTATGAAATGCCTCTGGGACATGCAACTGGGTCGCTGTTAAGAGATTTGAATTACGTCGCTATCATGGGGGAACCATATTAATTCCTGCATATACCCTAGACCCCAAACCCTACTCTCTCTCTCTATATATATATACATGTATATATATATATGTATAGCCAATCATGGTTCCTTAGCAGCAAGCGAGGAAAGGTTCCCGAGAGAAGGGCTGTAGTAGGCTTGAGCCTTAAGATCTTTGGCTTGACAACCCAATCATAAACCACAGTCAGTTTGGCTTATGGTTTAGGGTTTAGGGTTTGGGGTTTGGGGTTTTAGGGCTTAGGGTTTAGGGCTGAAGGTTTACGGTTTAGGGTCCAGGTAAACATTGTAAGAAGGAAAAAGCTCCACAGCTGAAGCATTGCCGGGAGGTCAAAGGCAACTGAAAGTGGCGGTGTCTACGAATCTTCGTAGCCGTGCAATGGCTGGTACTCTCGAACCCTAAGCCCTCGACCCTAAAGCAGTATCAAGCTGCCCCACCTCAGCTCTGAAAACTGAAAATCATATTCCCCCAACTTCCCCCAAAAAATCAACAAAATCACCAACAACCCCGAATCCTCATCCCCCAGAAGCCTCCACAAAAAAAATCCAGAGCCCCTAAAGGGTTCTCTCCCTAAGTCTAAGGCCCCAACCATGATAGGCTTTGTAGGGTGAAATGGATATATAAGTGTATATGGGGGTTTCCCAAAATTAGGAGTACCATTTTGGGGGTCCCTATAATAAGGACTATAGTATTTTGGGGTCTATATTGGGGTCCCCTAAATTTGGGAAATTGCCATATGGACCTGCGGTTAAGGTTTAGGGTTTAGGGCCCGTACGAGGGGCCCATACATTTGATGGAAGAAGTCTTGCACCATCCTAACTCCTTACAGTCGCAGAAGTTACAGTAATTGAGGGACCCTAAGTGGTTCAAGATTTCCTCCATCTACAGTAGTTGAAATCTTATCCCTAAACCTTCAACCCTAAACCTTGACCCATCATTCTTGATACTGGCCTGCATTGTCCCAGGTTGGACTATTTCAAAATACCTGGAGGGTTCAAGTACACAAATAATAATGACATATAAGGATGTATGGGGGTATATAGGGATAGAAGGGATGTTTAGGGTCCACGTGCCCAAATAATGGGTGTCTAGGCCCCCAAATTCTATTTTTTGGCTATTATTTAGGTACTTCGGGCCATCAGGGAATAGAGCGCCTTTTCCATCAGGCAATCAAACTTAGACTAGAATAGGAGCTTAATTTATGAAGTTTGAGGTTGCCAAAAACTTGGTATGATTATGGCGGTGAGGACTCAACCGTTTTTGGTGCGTCATATGTCGCAGTTGTTTCTGAACACAAGATCCACCCACCCGTCGAAGCACTGTGATCTACACATGCGCACTGGCCCCCCAAACCCTAGGCCCTAAACCCATCATAATACCACAGCCCACAGCCGACTAGAATCACTCAACCCTAACACCACAATCCCTAAATCAGCTGAATCCTGACCCCAAACCCCTGGTTCCTACCCCCTGATTCGCAAACCCCTGAACCCTAGTCCCTAAACTCTATATCCCCTTAACCCCATATGAGCCATAGTCTAAACCCGTGGTACCTCCCTTGATAACCCTGAATATAGTCCCCTACTTAATCCACTTAAAGGGGCTTGGATGCTAAACCCTAACCCTGTATAACCCCCTTAAGGGAGTTTAACCCCAAACCAAAAAAACTATATAACCCCCTCTAAGGAGTCTAGACTCTAAACACTAAGGCTTCAACCCTAAACCCTAACTAAAACCCTAAACCCTATATAACCCTCTATATTACCCCCCCTTTGGGGAGTCTCCCTAAACCCTAAACCCGTAAACCCTAAACCCTAAACCCTAAACCCTTAACCGGTCATATGGTCCTTGGCAATTTGGCTGCACCTCTCCCTCTTGGCGGCCTTAGCTCGGGCTCTTAACATGCTTATCATTCTTGTTAAGGGAGGTCTCATGTGGGTAGGGTTTAGGGTTTAGGGTTTGGGGTTTAGGGTTTAGGGTGGGTTTAGGGTTTAGACCCCCTAAATTAAGGGAGTTTTCAGATGGGCAGCTACCAGGTGCATACCCTTACATAATGCTTCTTGTAAAGTATCTAGGGCGAGCCTTGGACTACATAAGGGTTATGTGAGACTTACATGGAGGAGGCTACCCCTTAGGGTTTAGGGACTAAAGATCCAAAATAGAACCTCTGAGTAATGGGTTATAAGCAGTGGTCAAGTCGCATGACCCACGAAGTACCCCTTACCGTTTGGCTCAGCTCTGCAAAGCACGCTCTCAACAGTTTTTTTCTGCGTAATATCCCTAAACCCTCTAAACCCGAGACCCTAACACCTAAATCCTAAACCCGAGACCCAAAGCCCTAAACCCGAAACCCTAAGCCCTAAACCCTAAGCCCGAAAACCTAAAGCCCAAGAGAAACCCTAAGTAGGACAGATCCCCAAGCCGGACTTTTTTAGAGAGGACTAACAAACAGAACCCAAAGTTCCTAGGGGGTCTACCCTACATGGGGCACCTGGGTAAAGGGACTTTAATGGGAACCTCGAACAGCGAATCCCAAGAACGTAGTAGGAATATACTAAGAAGATATGGTAGTTTCCCAGAATAAGGGGACCCCAATATAGACCCAAATATACTATAGTCCTTATTATGGGGACCCCCAAAACGGTACCCCTAATTTTGGGAAACCCCCATATCTACTATGGACCTTATATTCTGTCACATATTCCTATTGCATCCCTACTATGTTCTTGAGGTCTCCTATCTAAGATTCCCATTAAAGCCTCTTTGCTCGGGATCTACCTGAGGCTCAGCTCCGGGCTAGAAAAACGCGGCAGTTCTGCTGAATGCGCCGTACAGAATCCACGGCCTTGTCAACCCAAAACCCTATAGCCTTCCTTAAGTAAATAGAATAGTAATTAGGGTTATATTGGGATTCTATAGGGATAATGGAAAAGAAAATGGAAACTACTATTGAGGGTTTAAGGTTTAAGTCCCCCTTTAAGCAGATAGAATATGGGGTGTATGGGGATTTTATTTTGATATACCCAAAGCCATATTCTATCTACTTTAGGGGGACGATAAATCCGAATCGTAGCCTGTTGAAAAAGAAGACCTTGCACAGCCTAATGTAGGAGCCTGAATACTTACCAGTCGAATTGTGCTAGACTCTTTAAACAAGTAGAGTGTAGGGTATCTCAGATAGACCTCAAAATCTGGTGAAGGATTCGCAATAGAGCACTGAATTCTCGGACTTTAGGGCAGAAAAAAAGAACATAAGCAAAGTTATGCTAGCTTTTTGGGCTACACCCTAGCTTGTACAGCATGGAACAGTGGGACCAGCTGACTACGGCACGAACATGCG
>CAJNIZ010043055.1:0-41433 GCA_905231905.1 Symbiodinium pilosum
GTTTAGGGCTTTAGGGTTTAGGTCTTTAGGGTCGAGGGTTTAGAGCGTCACGGTTTAGGTCCTTTAGGGTTTAGGGCTTTAGGGTTTAGGGCTTTAGGGTTTAGGGCTTTAGGGTTTATGGCTTTAGGGTTTTAGGATTTTAGGGCTTTAGGGTTTAGATCTTAGGGAGGTGATTATTGGGCGATTGAACCAAGTGGGCTCACGTTTTTCTTATGAAGCAGTCTTACCCGAAGGGAGGATGCAACTGAGATAAGCTTCCTGTATACTTGGGACTATAGTATCCCAAAGAAAGAACCCTAAACCCGACACCCTAAACCAGTATACTACCCACCTGAGCATCCCAAACTGAGGCTACATTGCAGGGCTTAGGGTGTTTTAGGGCGTAGCGCTTTAGGTCTAGCTTAAAAAGGGATGTAGGAGCCATCGCAACCACCCTCCTATACTAGGGTGTAGGGTTAAAGGTTTTAGGGCTTAGGATTTAAGGTTTAGGGTCCAATTTAGGATTTAGATTCAAAGTTCAGGGTCCGCTGGCCATTAACTGACCTTACTCAGGCCTAATTTTTCCTAAATAAGCTTGATTAAGGGGAGCAAAGGGAGGTAGTCTAGAGGGGGTACTATCGGAACCCATGATGAGAGGTGTGGAGCATCGGCCCATTTAGGGCTGACTTCGGAGCTTCCATAAGCAGGGCCCCCCGATAAGAACCCCAATGTATAACATAATCTGCGTTCTAGATGCATAAAGAAAGGCGAGCCACGGCTTAAAATTACCGTAGGCGCCCAAGTACTAAGAACAGGGTTTGGGAAATCGCACTGTGTAAGAAACAAATGACGGGGGACACTGCTGGCAATTCTTTAGTTTAGGCTTCTACATTACGGTTTGGGAAATCGCACTGTGTAAGAAACAAATGACGGGGGACACTGCTGGCAATTCTTTAGTTTAGGCTTCTACATTACATAAGCCCCCGCAAAAAAATCCTGAAACACACGCCGTTTCCGTTTCATCTTCCATTCGTTGGGTCATTTGAACTTCTAAATGTTGGACGTTATCTCGTCCCTCAAGCCCCAAATCCGAAATCCTAAACTCTAAATTTAGATCCTGAACCGCAAACCCTAAACCCTAAGACCCAACATCCAAACCCTAAACTCTAAATCCTACGCCCGAAATCCGGGCGCAGTTCTGCATAGTCGCTCTCTGCGTCCGGGGGAACCCCTTGTCCTTGCAACTCGAGCAGTCTGGCCTTTGCAACAATACCATCAAGCTACAAGATGGAGGGTTTCATTTTTGGAGTGTGGGGTTCAGGGGAGAGCTCTTTGGAATAGGTGTCTGGAGTATAGCACGACGGCTTTCTGGGCGGTATGGGCATTTTTTGCAGTGGGTCTTGAGTACCAGCGCAATTTGCACGCCTGTGCGCTTATGCAAGCACTGGTGGCTCACATGGCGCGCTCCATGACTTTTGTCATCCAGGCATCAGGCTATAGTCCCCCTCAAGTAGAGAATATGGGGTATATGGGGATCTTACTTAAAATATGCCCAAAGCCATATCCTATCTACTTAAGGGCTATAAATCTACAGTTTTCTGGTTTCAAAGCCGTCTCAAACTCACTAGCAGGGGTCAGGTGCCTTTGAAAGAGAATGAGTCCTTTTCGGGTCAGTCCTTCCCAGCATTTTTGGTGTAGCTATGGGTTATTCTCATCATTTTGGGCCCCTTTTGGTTATTACGTCACCATATATTTAGGGTACTAAGATGAGACCTCATTTTGGGAATTACCCTTATATGGGCACCTTAACTTGAAATACCGAAGTGAGTGGAGGGCTCCACGGTTCGGAGATTTCAGTGCTAGGGGTGTTGGATTTAAGCTCTAGGGCTTGCTTTCCTAGGGTTTACACATACTTTCTGGTTCTTAGTGGGTAATGAAGGAACCATTGTATAGGGATTGTATTGGGACCTGATTCCCCTATTCCCTAACCAGGGAGCATAGGGTGGCTGTAGGCCAAACCTTTCCTTTCTACCGTTTTGTTGGGACCTAGGGTTTCCATTTCATTTTCGATTTTCTTTTCCATTTGATTTTCCATTGCCCCAATCTGACCCCAGTATAACCCGAATATAACTCCAATATAACCCTAATATTACCCCAATATGACCCCAATAGTACCCTATAAGCCCTTTCCTGTTTCAACAGGTCCGTCTGTCTCCTTGCTGGAGCTTCGCTTGACAGTTTGCGTACTGCTGAGGCGTTTGGAAGCTTGGAAAGAAAATAAACTTTGTATTGCAGTTTTTTTGGTGGGTACGCAACTGTTTTGCTGCTGTGCCATACTATAATGATTACTAGGGACTTCGTACTTTGACAACCTGCCGTCTTCCATTGCGGGCAAGTTCTGAGGGTCTGAGGGAGTGTCGACCATGGCCGTTTCACAGTATTTTAAACCCCCACTGCAGAAGCCTGAATGTTCACAGAACGAAATTACCCCCATCTTCATCCCTCCCGACAGATTCCTGAACTCACCTCCTGACTTCAGGGAGTCTTCAAAAACATGCTTCGTTATTATTCGTTATTCAAGAAACGCATGATGAGGTATGCTGTGCACGTACAATGAATTGCATGGCTTCCCAAGTAGCTCCGTGGACCCCACAGTAATGATAGTAGCTCAATGCTAGCCCGAAGCCTCTACCAAACGCTGAGTCCTTCTAGTCCCCCTTAAGTAGATAGACCATGGGTTTGGGTATATTGCGATAGGATCCCCGTATACCCCGTATTCTGTCTACTTGCGGGGGACTATATAACCTGCGAATGATGGTATCTTGGTATACCATGGTCATGCAGGATTTTTAAGATCAACAGAATCGTCCAAGAGGTGCTGGCGCCTTGGCCTCTTCCGGCATTGCTCGGCGCGCGTAGCCTTGCCAGTTGCTTGGAGGTTTGGTTCACAGGCAAGAAGAGCCGACAAGGAGTTGGGTGTGCTGTGATTATCACTTGAATTATCATCCAAGTATCCAATCAATAGACGTTTCTATTTTGGGAGCCACAAGTAAAGACTCCCATATACTAGAATCCTGATTATGGGGACCCCCAAAGAGGACCCTCACTTTCGGAAGCCCCCATAACCCAAAGGATTGTTATTGATGTGTTGACCCAAAGGACTTTTCCATCTGTGCGTCGTGCAAAACCATTCCAGCTTCGGCTTAAGCCCTGACGTAGGTAGGTTGAGATCCGACTGATTGGCTTATGACCTCAAGGAATAATAACTATAGTTGTAGACTGTAGCCCAAGTGTTAAACAGGGGTAAATTTCGATTAAATGTACATGTCTAGATCGATTCCAAATACCCTGAACCTACAAGCAGCTGTTTAAGGCACTGGGGATTCAGGCCTTAGGTGGAGATACTCTGTTTGGGGTTTGGGGTTCAGAGTTTCGGGAGGAACTTCTACATTCCTTGACATGCGTGTTGTGTGTAGGAGAATGCATTGCCCATAAGGTCTGGGGATCGAACTTCGGGGGGAAACAAACGAAACCAAGAACAATCCTATAGAAACGCATGTGCGGTGTAGGGTTTAAGGTTTAGCGTTTAGGGTGAGAGGCTGTTCTGTGCTGCATTTTGTTCCGTGTTTGGTAAAACAGTCAATGCTCTGCATTGTCTGGAAAATCTGCGAGCTTGCCCTACAACTTGAACCACACACATTCTGTAACTGTAACGGGCTATGATTGCTCTTTATCTTGCAAATTCACGGAGCGGAGGAGTGAGTTCTGACACCAGGGCTGGCCCATATTTCTTTGCTATGGGAGGGGGCCAGTACTAAGTACCCAACTTATTCTTATTCCCACAGTACAGATCACCCTCTACACC
Organism: Symbiodinium pilosum; assembly: GCA_905231905.1. Taxonomy (NCBI): domain Eukaryota; class Dinophyceae; order Suessiales; family Symbiodiniaceae; genus Symbiodinium; species Symbiodinium pilosum. Next base: position 3,845 of record CAJNIZ010043055.1, read on the forward strand.
CGCAACACACAAACATTTGCTGTAAAGATCCCCTAAATCTGCAAACCTAAGCTCTATGACCTAAACCCTAAACCCAAACTCCGAAACATTAAGATACTTCAGCCGACCTTCTGTTCGTGAAATCCTGACTAATAACCCCCCTCCTTTTCAGGGCCTGAATATTCGGATCCCGATTATAATTTTCTAGGGGGAGGGGCTTATTAATAAGGGGTCTACAAATCCTAACCGCTAAACCTTAAATGGTAGTTTCCATTTTCTTTTCCCTTATCACTATATATCCCTATAAGGGGTCTACAGTCAGTAGTACCTATCAAGGGGGGGTTATTAATCAGCGGTCTACATTTTGAGTCTCTACAGGGGACTAAGCCCTAAACCCTCAAAAATAATTTCCATTTTCTATAAGACCCCTTAAACCCTAAACCCTAAACCCTAAATCCCAAATCCTAAACCCTAAACCCTGAACCCCATATAACCCTGTATAACCTTATATAACCTAATAAGGGGTCCACAGCCCAAAGAAGTCACATCGCAGCCGAGACTCCGCACAGCAACCTTGTATCACTCAGGGAGCCCAACATCCCGTAGGATAGGGTTTAGGGTTTGGGCTTTAGGGTTTGGGGTTTAGGGGTTTAGGGTTTGGGGTTTAGGGTCTACGGTATAGGGTTCAGGGTTTAGGATTTAGGGTAGAATTATTATGAACCCAGAGGGTCCAAGTACCCAATAATTATGTACTTGGGTTTTGGGTAATAGTGATTATAGTATAGGTTTTGGGTAAGTGTATGATTAATAGGTACTCGGAATCTTAGGGGAATAGTCGAGAATTAAGTGGAAATGGAAATGGAAACTGAAATGGACATTGAGTTTATATAAAACGGGGTTATGGGTTGGCTAGAATACCCCTAAATGGACAGATATGCCTTGCACCATATTGCGGGCCATAGTATCATCAAAAGGTATGTTCCTGAAACACTAAACCCTAAACCCACTGATTCAGGTATTTTCGGCTCTGCGGGAATGACTTGGCTTGGGTCCCTGTTTGGGCTTCTCATGAGAAGAGGGGTTTAGGGTTTAGGGTTCGGGGTTTATAGTCCGCCTGAAGTAGATAGATTTTGCTTTGGGTATATTATACTAAGATCCCCATATGCCCCTTATTCTATCTACTTAAGGCGGACTATAGCCCTAAACCCTGAACCCTAAACCCCCATGTTCGATCTACTAAAGGGGGACTATATCCCTACCGCTAAACCCCATATTCTGTCTACTAAAGGGGGACTATAGGGTTTAGGGGCGCTGGGAAGGCTTTAGGGTTGAGGGAAATTGGCGAACGTGTCGGACTGGAAGTGCATATGAGCCATAATCTAAAGTCCCAGTAGCCCCCTAAATAATGGCCTAAGTACTGTATGTACAGTGGCCCCATACCTGGCCTAAGCCGTCCTCCGTCAGCAAAACTACAGTACTTGTGGCCATCTCATCCTGCGTAGCGTTAAGCTTCACGGCTTCAGGATTCTTAGGCTTTAGGGCTTAGGGGATGTAAAGTGGAGGGTTGGGTGAGGGTTCCGGGTCAGGGTTGAGCAATCTTTGGTCTGCAAATACGGGATCGAGAATCGAACATCGAAGGAATAGTATTCATTGTCCTGGTCAAGGCTACACATATACATATATGTATGTATGAATCTGAGTGATGAACTGTCCAGCTGAAAGTGAAGAATTTCAGGTTCCGTCTGAAGCGGGCACATGCCAATATTGAAGTTTCCTAGAAGTAGGGGCACGACAAGACCAAAAGGTATGTCTTTGCCAGGTACATCCGGCCAAAACCATAGATGCAAAGAGTGTCGTTGTATGCTGGCCCTAACCGATAAAGCCGATAAACGAATCAAGGCACTCGGGAAAGTTAAATGCAACAAAGTCAAATGGTTCCTGTAAATGGAACTTCTTGCTGCGGGCGGACATATGGGGAGTCTCAGGGGCTGGCGGGCCCTCATACAAGCCAGCGTTCTTGGCAAGTGTTGGGGATATAGAACTGCATCTCGACATGATACCAGCATTTGCAAAATCGTGCTGCCTGACAACCAAATCCTGTGATGGGTACATTCCATCCCCACCCATGCGCCCAAGTCTTTGAATGCCGCCACCTGCAGTACTCCTGTAATAAGTGCTATGGTGCCCACATGCAGGAAGGATCATCAGCAAACTTCTGTAAGATTCTGGCTTATTTTGGTTGCCGTCTTCAGAACTAGTCCTGGCACACAAAGAAAATAAGTAGGATGAGTAGGAGAGCTTTTACCAAAACACAGAATCAGAGTCCAAAAGCCTTGGCCCTAAAGCTCCCTAAATGCTAAGCCCTAAGCAGCCCCTAAGCCAAGGGGCGTGTTTCGTGTCACGTTGTTTGGGCACACGCTGTTGGTAAGCATCTCCTGGTACCAAACCTGCCACACGTGTGCAGTACTTAGCTGCCTTAGCTTTTCCGGGATTGATTCTTCCAGGTAAAACATCAAGCTTACTGAGTTTACTAGTTGTTCGTGGGGAATGAAGAAATGCATCTCTACAGCAGCCTGCATAGAGTCGCCAATATTATAGTACTCCCTGCTAGCAACCGGCAAGTACTATATGCGCGTAGATAAATACCAATATCATCTTGCAGTCTACTTGCGAGTGACCTATACCATAATTGCACAAGGAGCCTAGAATGATAATATGTAACTCTTCCAGAACCCCAGTTTCCATCCCATTCTCCAATCTTTTTTACATGTATGTGTTTCTCCCTTACTGGGGAAGTATCGCTAAACCCGATGAGCCCGAAATATCCCCTGTACGGCCCCACATAACCCCTGTATGGTCTTCTACATTACACCCTCAAGCCCGCACGCCTAAACCCTAAACCCTGAAAATGCTACTGAAACCCTGCTGAAACCCTGCTGAAACCCCTGCGCCCTGAACCCCTTCAACCCCATCACCTCAGCAGCGTCCATGGACTCCGCGAAACGGGCCTGGTCTCTCAGGGAGTTTCAGAGTTTAGGCTCTAGGGTTTATAGGCTATGGAGCCCTAGAGAGCCCTTACAAGGACTTTTAAAGCAAAAAACGATTAAGCTACTAAACTAACGTTTAAGGCTTAGGGTTCAGACGTATGGTACTTAGCAAGTGGGTTTTGAAAGTGCTTATAAGCAGGAATACCCCCAGTTACGGACCTATATGTCCATTCAAAACCTACTTACCAAGACCATTGAGCCTTCAGGTAGAGATATGTGGAAGCTTCCAAAACAACCTTTGGGGAGTTCCTATAAACAGGAGTATAATCGAATTGAGGTCTATATTATTGGGCGCTGTACTTCTTGAAAGCATCCGAATATGGAGAAGTTTAGGGTTTAGCTTTTTTTCTAAGCGCTCTTTTCGACCGTCCAGGATCTAGGGTTTAGTGTTTGGGTTTCAAGGTTTACCGGCTTGGTGTTGTGGGTTTAGGATGTATAGGGCTTAGGGGTTAGGATGTACAGGGATCATGGGATTCTTCAATCCGTATTGAAGCCTTCAAAGGCAGGCGTTTCCAGGATCTGATCCCTTGTGTCTAAAGCTTCTAAAGTTAGAAGTATGCGCCCCTAACAGGGGCCCTCAGGCCTTGTAGGGGCCCTGAAGGGTACGTGTGGGGTATGTAGCAAGTATCAAAGGATCCCAGCGTAAAGGGCCCATACTATGGGCCCATGGTTTCAACCTTCGATACTGGAACCGGTATGTAAACAGTCTATGGGCTACCTAGACCTAGCGACTACTTAACTGTAACGCGACTCTACAGTAGGGCCTACGGTAAACGCACATCATAGCGTAGGCTCCTAAAGCACAGCCCTACCCTAAAAAGCGGCCTGGGATGTAGGACTCAGGGCTTACAGTAACGCAGGATTAGGATCCGACCTTTGTACCCAACCTAAGCCTGCTTTGCTGTTTCCGAGCATGGGGCCTGAAATCCAAGTTTTCTCAACTCTAAATAACACCAGCGTATTGCTCACCGGTGGACCCAGCGAGAAGACCACTCTTTGTCCAGCAGTTGTGGCAGCAACCCGGTCGAACGCCCTACATGGGAGTTTCTCAAAATTATCTCTCTGAATTCCCCGGTAAAAATCCCTTCACCCTAAACCCTAACATAGCGCACCTCTATGAATCCCCTGGCTAAAACCCCTTCACCCTAAACCCTAAGATAGCTCTAAAGTTTTTCTCGCCCCCGCTGTTTGATGGAAAACCCTTGATAAAGAGTTTGCAAAACCCTTTCAAAGACTGTGAAGACTTTGCTGAAACTTTCTCCCCCGAGGCAAAAACGGCAACCAAATCTCATTGATGCTGGCCTTACTTGTGTTATCAATGTTACAATTGCAACTACTATCACTATTGCTGTTTCCCTTGCTGTTGCCGTGACAATGACTCTCATGCTGATGACTATTAAACCTAAGAACCTGTTACAGCAAGACTGCCTTGAACGGCCACTTTTGAGCTTCCACGTCTGTTGTTTGGCGAGTCCTTTCGAAGAAATATACAAGCCTGAAGTATGCAGGTGCGCAGAAACAATAAAGAATGGGCATTTCAAACTACCTAGGCTTCTGTCCTTCCAGTTCATTCTCTTGGCAGCTTCAGTAGCGTAACATGAACACTAGCCCCGAACCCACTCACCACCACCTAACAACAAATTTCTAAAATGACGCAGCTATTGACATGTTGTAACATGTACGCAAATATGATTCTGAGGGCGTTTAGGGTATGGGAATGGGACAGTGGACAGCCAAAGCTTAATATTTCTGAGTCTTCGGCGCGGACAGCGAGGACGTTGTTGTAGCCTTTCTGGGGCTAAAGGTCAGAGGGGCCGGCATGCGGACTGGGTTCAAGCTTTTGGGCTCAGACTAGGGAAGGTTTGGGGGCCCTATAAAAATGATTTTTTTCTGGCGGTATAAAGGTATAACGTGATTAAGAGTGGTCAAAAATACAAAATATGTTCCAACCTACCCCTGTTAAGGTGTGAGGTTTCGTTCTAACCGTAAGGGTCCAAGTACCTAATAATCATATACTTGCCCAAATCCTGCACTATAATTCCTATTGCCCAAAACCCACGTACCTAATTATTGGGAAACTGGACCCTCTGGGTGAATGATTCAGGGCTTGGAGTCACGTCGTGTAGATTCGAGTCATCCTCAACACCTTCACTTGGCGAAGTTGAGGATGTACGGTTGAAGTTCAGGACTTCCTCATGTTAAGGTTCCATCCCCACCCCCTTAATATTAATTATTAAACCCCCCGACCACCCCGCTGATGACAAACACTCCCAATATAGAATAACATCCTATACACTGGGAATATTGAATATTAGGGGGTGGGGAGGTGGGGGGTGTAATATTACGGGGAGGGGACTATAGACCACAGCGCAAATCTGAAGCTTGAATGGAACCACAGAAGCTCATCAAACCGGGTCCATTTCAAGAAGCGCCTAAAGCCACCCCTTCCAGATTTGTAACAAGGGCCTTGCACACAGTGCTCACTGCAACAAACAGCCTACACTTGGTTGGCCACTGCTGGCTTAGGGACAAAATCGGAGAAATGAAATCTTGCCGCCGTTCCCGGTACCCGGCATTATTGAATACTCCAGTTCTTGAGGAAACGCTCGCATTTCAGCCTTGGTACAAATACGGATGCATGCAGCGCCGATTCATGCTTAGCAGCTGCGCAGCTGGACCCTCCAAGAAATGGAGATCTCGCAAGCAGTGTTGCTGCCGTGCTTCCTACTATGGTACCTACTCAAGGGATGTAAACGCAGTCCCAGGAACGAGTCTTGCCAAAACCCCTTGCGCATCGACACACTTGTTAAACGAAACGTGGGAGAAGCGACTAACGAGTCGTGCGATTGTTCACTTAAGGAATTTATTGCTTTTGCTTGGCACCCCAAGCCCTGGAGCCAGCCAACCCAAAACTCTTCGCAAGCCCGGCATAGAGACTAGTCCCTCCTGGGGGGTTTAGGGTCGATCTCATCCTTCAGCAGACTTCAAGCAGCTAAGAGTTTGATGAGCCTCAGCCTCAAATGACCTGAAACCCTACATCCCAAGAACTGAAAAAATCTAAGAGTTTCACTGAAAATCACAAAAAGCAACGAACAAGCACAACCCCTCAAGGCCCCTCAACCCAACACTTTAAAACCATCAACACCCAAATTACGTAGCCAATCTGCTCTACAAGGCCAAAACCTGCTGGTTGTTTGTAGGAAGTTGAGGAATTGAACCTATAGAGCCCTCGATCTATTTTTTCAAGAATGTAAGGTTTTTCATTGTCTTCTCCATTCCTTCCGTCAACCCTGGCAAACAGGAAGCTAACTCTAAACCCTATAAACCCTAAAGTTTCCTGAGCCCTCAACCCCCTACACCCTATCCCCCCTAAACCCTACCTGGAGCAACCCGGACCCTACAAAGAGGAAGAGCGCCAAAATACAAATCCCACTCTATGAGGTGTAATCTTAGGTTGCTCAGGCATAGCCCTGAAACCAATCTTATTAAGTAAGTAGGTTACTCTAGGTATAATCCCTAAACCCTAAACCCTGACCGAAACTGCCAAGGAGCTCTGGATGTCGGGAGTCAGGCCAACTTCTTTGATGCGGTGGAGCCACGTCTCCGCCTTGGGACTCGAATGGGGTTAAGGTTTAGGGTTTAGGGTCTGGGATTAGGGAGTTCAGGGTTTAGGGTTAATGCCATGATTTCTGCTCATTTTTTCGTAATGTCAATAGAAGCAATAATAGACACAGTGATAGAGGCCTAGATAGCGGGTTCCTGTCCCAGAGTTACTGCATATGCTTATGCTGGTACCTGTACCTGAACGTATATGGTTAAGTGGGCTTCTGAAGTACATTGAGGAAGGGGTCTGGGCTTAGGAAGTGGGATTTGGAGATTATAGTCTAAGGTGTGCCTGGAAGTTTCCAGTAGCTGGGTGCTTAAAAATACTTAATTCCTAGCAAAAAGAGCAGAAATGGAAACAACTACGTTGTTTGGTGTCTGAGCTCAGGGCCTAGGTAAGTGTGTTTAAATGAGGAACCCTCAGGAATGGAACACGGAGTATCCCTGACATGGAAACGGTGTTCACATAGGGGCTGGAAGGAATTGCGTAATAAAGGGAAGTCGACCTAGCTGTCAACAACAACATACTGACGTCTTTTTGCACAGACCAATACCACAATGTTTCCATGAATCTAGAACGATAGTATTGGTATTATTTGGTAGTTTCCCAAAATAGGGGAACCCCAATATAGACCCCAAAATATTCTAAGCCTTATTAAAGGGATCCCCAAAAGGTACCCCTGATTTCGGGAAACCACCATTTAGGCCTCCAAAATACACAAAAAAGTGCCTCCGTTGCACCATCTTCTGAAGTGGGGGCAGTGGGATGGAAGGTTGGCGGTCATCAACCAAAACTCTTGAAGATCTTGTTAAAGACCCTGTACCCTAAGCCAGAAACTGATGACAAACCCATCTTTAAACTGCCCACTGGGTTGTGCACCTATGGACCAATACGATGGAACAAAAACACCTCACCGTGGCGAATAAACACATCCTGGTTGCCAGAACTGTGTTGCTGGAAATAACATGAACATCATACTTTTGATGGGTTGGAGTAGCGGGACAAGAGCAATACTGATGACAACAATGAAGCTGTTCTAAAGGTATGCCTGCCGCGCTGCAGACTGACCGTCCCGCAGTTTGTTGGATAGTACGATGGGATCCATACATGGAGCAGCGCAAAGTACTGCTACGGAGCATACAGTTAGCAAAGGCTTCGGGGCCATCCAAACAGTTACCGGTAAACACGACACAGCCAGCATCTGTCCGGGCTGCCGATTTCACGTCGCCCCGGTTGGCGCTACACTTGATGAGTGTAGAATAAGTCCTCGGCTAGGCCATGCTCTCTCCACTACGAAAGAGAGCAAATTTGGCAGCTCAAGTTTAATTCAATTGTAACCTGTTGTCTTTTATTGTTCGAGGCCATAGCTGTTATTTGGACAGCGTTTCTCGCAGTAGTCACGTTTATCCTTTTACCATTGTCGCACACCTCTCCCAGCCCTCACCACCTTCGCCCATCAACACCTAATAAAGAAATGTTGGTAACCCCAACCAAGAATGTCGGGACCCTGAAAGAGGCATATGATAGTCACAGGATCCATACTTGAAAGCCTGGGGTTACCTAGGACCTTTTTTCATAAATAAAAAACGGTGTGGGATGAACAAGCTTGCCGTGATAACCTCCCAGCCTCACAAAGTTCCCAAAATTGCTTCAATGTTTAGCCCCAAATGCTCTGGTTTTGCGGCTCTCGGCTGTCCCAAACAGAGGGTGCCCCGCTCGGAACCCTAAGAATGTTGCGGGGTTATCTAGGATTATAAGGGTCCCCCTTAGGGATCATGCAGGGGTTCTCATGAGCAAATCTCAAATGTCATGCCTCCATCAGAACAACCCAAGAATTCGTTTGTTTCAACTTTGGTGAAATCCTTCGCATTATTGAGGGGTCTCAACGCCGCGGATCGGTTGGGGGCCCGCCCTGTAGTACGGTTCCTATAGGGGCCCGCAACTGTCGTTTCAAAAAGCGGCTGTGTCCATGTGGGGCACCGTGTTGCTTTGGGGCAGCGTAGGCACGCTTGTATCCTTACTCTTTGAACAGGCAAGTTACATAGTGGCACATAAAGGTCAATGGGGGAGTGTATGATATTACTGAAAAGGATTGTGTAGTGTGTGGGTACTACATGGTAGTTTCCGTAAATGATGAGACCCCAAATATAGACCCGAATATCCTATAGGCCTTATTATATGGACCCCCCCCAAGGCATACCCCTCATTTTGCGAAACCTCTACATAAGGAGCCAATCTCCCTCCTTACGCACCCTTGACGTCAGGCCACGAAAAGCTTGGAGTGAAAGGTGCAATACTGACACAAACATGCCAATCCGGGAGTTCGAGAGTTTCTGGCGCTGCACACCGACATTTGTGGGGACTCTCCAAATTCCCCGAAAATAAAACCTACTCTACGTTCTGTTCAAAATCGAACCCATATCCCTCTGGGCCGCCGAAGCCCAATAAATATTCATTCATTCGGCAATCAACAGAAGGCAAAGAGTTAACAGTCCCTGAAAAGGGCTCCCCTTGTTTACCACCCCTGTACAGTCCCACCCCTGACCTCCCCCAAAAAAGCTGAAACCATAAGCCTAAAAACCCAACGCCTAAATCCCAAGCCCTACAACATCCTAAGCACCAGTCCCTAGGCCCCATACCCTATACCTTAAACCCTAAACTCCAAACCCCAGAGCCCCCAAAATTACCTAAGGCTCGGCGTGGTGGGTTGCACGTGACGATCTCGCATCTCCTGCCTACGGTTGGCAGAATTTCGTATGAGCTGGGGGGTTTAGGGTTTCGGGTTTTGGGTTTAGAGTTTAGGGGCTGAAGTAGCATGGTAAGGGCTTATCAGGTATCCGGATCATAAAGGCGTACATGAAGGATTTAGCAGGGATGTAGAAGGTTTGGAGTTTCCAAGTTAGGGACCGCTTGTCAGGAGTTCGTTATATATTGGGGAGCACATTGGGGCCTCCAGCTTACGGAAACCCCGATTTGGGGTGCTGGATGCTGGCGCATATAAGGGCTTTGGATTTGGGGTGTCAAAGGTTTGGGGCTCCACATGCAAGGTGTAGGCAGATCTGCACTTTGCTCGGGTCCTCCTACAGATACGTTGGTGTAATATTAGGGTTATACTGAAGGTATACGGGGATAATGGAAAACTGGAAACTACTATTTAGGGGTAATATTAGGGTTATACAGTTATACTGAGGGTATATTTGGATAATGGAAAACGGAAACTACTATTCAGGGTTTAGGGCTTAGGTTTGGTAAGCAGAAGAAGGTTATTGCCATAGTGAGGCGAAAGGGCTGTTCGGGGTCTGTATTCGCTGTGGTCCACGATGCCTTCGACCCTGCTGGGGCATCGACTGTGTGCTGATGGAGAAAACTCATAAGTTTTTAGCCACCCGAGCTAAAGTTTTACTAGTCCCATTACTATTGCGGTTCCTATTACTCTTACTATTGCAATTGCTATACTGTTATTGAGCCTAGGCACAGATACCGCAGGCATTCGTCTTCATCCCCCGCATCGGCATAGGCATTCATGATGCAAGTGTAGCCTTGGCAAAATATTTGTCAGGTTGAAGTTTTCAAGGTTCAAAGTTTCAGGGTAATTTAGAGCCTTGTAGCACAGGATGTTCATGGCGTAGCTTCCAGCGGTACTTGAGGTGACATTTTCGAACTTCCCAAACACCGGATGCTGAAGGCTGCAGGGCAGCCGTCACGACATTATAGAGGTGGAACTGTGTAGGTAACATTAAGCATGTTTGCTGAACGTCAACTGTATGGGATGCTCAAGGGTTTTGAAGCAGTTCCTATCCAAGCGTGGGTCGATCTGAGGGCTTGCGCATAGTTACGATTAACAACACTCAGGGAGAAAGCTAGACCATACTCCCCAAAGTCCCTGAGGACCCAAGGCCCCAAACCTGAACTCTGCCTGGCAACTCCGCTCGTTCGGAGCCACAGACTTGTCGATCATGGCACGCAAAACCTCTCACATCTTGGGATGCTGTCAATAGAGACAGGGGTACCTTCCCTTAAGGTAACTTAAAACATAAAAAGCCCGTTGACCCTACTGCCCTCTGTGCTGTAAAGGGCCTCGTGTCAGGTTCCATCCATGGTAGCTTCATTGGGTGCCGTCATAGTATCTGCGACCGTGTAGTACCAGCTGCAGCAGCCGGAGCTGGAGAAGTTACAAGAATTGGTTGTTTTGCACGAACCTCTACAACGCCCAAAAATCGCATCAACATCCCTTAACTTTACATATCCCTCAAAGCCCGGAGTTTCAATGGCTATTGCTACGTATTTGTACCACAGCCCTTACTAAAGCGTAAACTTCCTAAACCCCAAACCCAGAAGGTGAAGGGAATGCCTCAAAACCCGGTCAACAAAACAAACGACAAACCCCAAAAGCAACTGTTCCTCGCCTGCTCGCAGCGCAGGGCATTGCCCTGACGCGCGTACGCATCGATGAGCGCCGTGTGACCTCAACGATTTGGGAAATCTAGGGGCATATGTTGGGTGGACCCCCCACCCAGTAATAGTGACTATTATGGATAATAAGGATTATGTAAGGGTCCTCTTATTTTCCTATGAAACCACTATTACAGGGTGGGGGGTCCTCCTAAGGCATATGTATGCGTATATGCTGTAATCGTTTTTAACACAGCCTTGGTGGTGTACTACAATAAAAGGCTGAAAATCTTGCTGGGGTAGGCGTATTCATATACATATGTGTGTATACACACGCTGTAGGGCTTGAAGCTTAGGACATCTTGAAGGTATGTGTGCGTATAGGACATACAAAGGTTGAAAAGGCATCGCGGGGATCCTTCGTAAGGATTGCAAAGCGCTCACTTTGAACAAATTCCCATTTGAGATGGGCTTTAGAGCCTTGGACTTCGCTTGTTTCTCACACCTTAGACGACTTAGTGGCTAGGAAAGGTTTCGGATTTAGGGGCTTCAGGATTCATCTGGACTTTGAGGGACTTGGCCGCGCAGATAGTCTGAGAAAGGCTCCCGACTCAGGCACTCTTTGTGCGGGAATTGGGACAAGTGTTCAGGGAGCTCAGAAAATGGAGTGAAGGTAGGTGGGCTAAAGGAACCTCGAATGAGATTTCACTATGTTGGGGCTTTGTTTTGAAGATCCCTAACCCCTAAACCCTAAATAGTAGTTTCCATGTTCTTTTCCATTATCTCTGTATAATCCCCATATGTACCATTGTCTAAACTCCTAGTATCCCCCTTAATAACCCCTATAGTAGTCCCCTATATAAGCCCCTTTAAGGAGTTTAGACTACGGCTCATATAAGCCCAATAAAACCCCTCCTTGGCCTCACTTTGTTGGCAATTGAACGTGTGGCAGTCAAGCAGCTGACCACGTTCGGGCTGAAACCTCGCTCGTGGAAGCCTCAGGCTGTAAGACAGCTGCAAACTCAAGCTACAACACATTGGGTCATTAGGGTTATACAGGGTTTAGGGTCTGAGGTAGGACAAAGTCACTTTATAGTTAAGTAATGTTGTTGGACAGAACATGGAGGAACTCAAATGTGCTTGAGTAGCATAATCCTGCAGCAGTAACGCATCTGAGCCTCTACTTTTATCGTTTTGACGCCCACCCGTGCACTGGCAATGCTTGGACGAAGAGGACTAGCGTTTGGTCACGCAAACATCAAGGTTTGTATAAACCGGAAACACTACAAACCTTAGACCTTAGACCTAGCTAGGCATAGTAAGAAGCACTGGGGTTGTTTATAATGATTTGCGACGCCTAAAACCCAGAAGCTCCGCCCTTCCTGAAGCCAGTCCCAAGATCTTGAAATAAAACTTGTGCAATGCAAGTATGGCAAATGCAGCTGTTTGCCTCAAGATGGACAATAACCTCCTCCCCCAAATCAATAACCCCGACAGTCCTCGCTAATATAGCCCCAGATACATTATGCATTCTTGATGCTTGGGGGTGATGGGCTTGTTAGTCAAAGGAGGTGATTATGAGCAGCCGTATAAGTGTTGCTGCTGCGAAAAGGAATGTTACAAAATCGTCCCTAAATCCCCCTAAATAACCCCTATAGTAGTCCCTTATATAATCCCCTATATAACACCCTTTAAGGAGTTTAGACCCTGAACCCTAAACCCCTTAAAAGAGACCCGTTTGGTCGCCTTATTCGGATCAGCATCCTGCCCCATGCTAAAGCTAATCCCCACACCCACATTAGGGTTTTAGGGTTTTAGGGGTTTAGGGTTTTAGGGTTTTAGGGGTTTAGCAAGTTAAGCCCTGAATGCTGAACCTCAAGATAAACGCAACCCTAAACCACGCCTCACTCCAAATCAACATCGACAACCAACTGGGGCCTGCACTGTCCGTCTACAAGGGGGTCCTATATAACCCCAATATAGTATAGTAGTTTCCATCTTCTTTTGCATTATCCCTACGTAACCCCCTATAGAAGCCCAATAAACTATTGCGACAACTTCTGTTTGTGGGCCTTGTCTTTTGCATCCTTGGCCCATCATCCCGTTCGCCTTCTATTTGATCTTCCAGCTTACCGTCACAAAATCATATGATCTCGTTTGCCGTGTTGGAATATGTGTTGGGCTCTTACTGCAAAGGAAACTATGACGTATCTTGTTCAATCCGTGGCTCCTATCTATTTCCCAGAGCTACGCTGAACCGAGATGCAAAATTTCGACGCGCCTAGTCTTCTACTCTCTTCCGAGAAAAAAAGCGTTTCTTCCTTGTGTGCATACGCGGCCCATGTTAGCTTAAAACTCCTTCAAATCCTACATTTTCCCTGGACTACCACACCCTGTCATATCCGTGTATACCCCATGTAAGACTCCTCGGGCTTATAAGCCCCAAAACCCCAGCTCTAGCTGTGAGGTTCGTAGAGTTGATGGAGGAAATCTTGAAACACTTTACACCAGTAAATTCCCTGGAAGGACATTTAAAAGGGTTTAGGGTTTAGGGTTTCAGTGGCCCTTGATGGTGCAAGATTTTCTTCAAAAGCTGTAGGTATCTATAAGCAACCTATGACCAAACTTGTGACCCAAGTAAATGTCCACTAAGTCCTCTCACATCGTTCTAAGTAGCTTGCAAGAAACCAGGCTATACTTACCCTGAGTTTTAACACCTGAAACCTTAAATCCTACAATTGGGGCATTATTACCCACAAACCTTTCAAGAAAGCAGGTTGAAAAGCACACGATGTAGTTGCCAAAAGAACAGAGACACCTCAAAATACGACCATCCTTCTTATAGGGATCGCCCACGAAGGCACCCTATTTTTATGGAAATCCCTACATGGACCTCCAACCGAAAACCCTAAACCCTAACCCTAAACCCTAAAAAACCCTAAACCCAAAAGTGCTGTCCATGAGGCGCTCCAGCCAGAAGGCCGCCCTCTCAGTGGCACCGCTTTTGGCGCAGGCGTTGATGAGGGCGCTGTAGCCTTTGAATTCGGCTGAGGGTCCCTTTTGCGCTATGGGGCTTCCATGGAGATAGAAGGGCTGCATACGGGTATATGGGAGGTTTTCTCACATATGGAGTATGGGATTTTGGATTGAGCTCTTTTGGGTGTAGAGGGTCTGAAGAAGCAGAGCGGTGAAGGGTGAAACGGAAAATAAACTGTAAAGTCAAATTACATGGAAGCGGGTTTTACGCAAAGGGCTTTAGGGATTCTAAGCTGCGGGCGGCGCTACATACTGCAAATACATGACCGTTGGGGATTAGGATGTATGCGCTTGAAGGTCTAGGGATCTCTTAACCAGGATACCTGGACTTTGGGCTATACAAGGGCAGACTTTGGGTACTGATCCCACCACATCCCACCCATTAACAGTCGGCTGTATATAATTGCGTTACACTTCTTATCCAGCCGTGACGAGGTGGGAGCAGATCAAAGGCAGACCCTGCCTCTTAATCTTAGAATTGCATGACCCTAAGGGTCCAAGTACCCAATAATCATATACTTACCCCAAATCTGTACTAGAATTACTATTACCAGAATCCCAAGTACCTAATTAATCTTTTAATTGCCTGGGGGTCTTATATTGGGTTTCCAAGAATCAGGGGTCCTTTCTTGGCTGCGCTCGTTTTCACAGTTGGCGGTAGATAAGCTGGAGCCTTCTTCTTGGACACCTGCACGTGATGGATAACTTGGGCTTTACGGAGCTAAGCTGTCCAAGTTCAAGACTGACCAGGTCCCGAATGACGTGTATGATCCCGTTCTTATGGCTGAAGCTGCCAACCCTATTATTCTACGGTGGATAGGGGAAGTCACGGCGTGGCATTGCCTACATAAAGCCTATACGTAACTCTGCAGCCCGCGGAATCAAGAAAGAATTCTGGCCCTCCCGGCTTGCTAGGTGCAATAAAAACAGCGATACAAATTTCTGGGGCAATCTCTACTTACGACTATATCCGGAGACTATTATGCACAGCTGTGGGTACCGCGCGAAGTTTTCGGGAAGGGCTCACGGACCAGACCAAGAAGATGCCAGACAGGGCATCTAGATGCCTCGACAAGACCGTGCCCAAACCGCGCAGGTGAACCAAAGCCCACCAACCTAAACCCACCCTTGCAAAACTCCAAACCAAAGAACCCCCTCCATAAATCCCCAATGAACTATCAACCCCAACCCTTACCCCTAAACCCTAAACCCCTAGACCCCTAAACCCTAACCCCTAAACCACTAAACCCTAAACCCCTAAACCCTAAACCCTGAATCCTGAACCCCAAACAGCCAAAACCCAAAGCATCTTCTAGCTGAGGATGCGACTCGCTGGTGTAGGCTTCCTTTGGAGGCTTCACTTAAGGGTCCAAAAGCCAGGGTTTAGGGGTTTAGGGTTTAGGGTTTAGGGTAGGGATATGTAGGAACATGTAGGAACATATATGGAGATATAGGAATGATTGAAAATGTGGAAATTAATCTACTATGATAAGGTATATGTCGGGGTTATACATGGGGGGGTTATGAGGGAAACGCATGGAAGATGAAAAAGAACATGGAAACTACTGATACTTATGCTTAACTCATGGTATACTGTGCCTTTAGGGTTAGTATATAAGTTTAGGGCTCATAAGGGTTTGGGGGTCTAGGGTTCAGGGATGCAGGGAAATTCATGTACCTGTTATTGAGCGGTTTTGCCCTTCCCCAAACGAACATGGAATCCTGGATTGCAAAGGGTCCTATGTAAATCAACGTCTCTAAAACACAAATGCGGTGCCAAATCAGTTCTAGGGCAATATGGCGCCTGCCCCCCTTTAATTCCTAGAAAGGTCTCCTAAGCCTGAACCACAAGCCCTAAATCTCAAATGTGTATCAATCCTAAAAGTAGTCACATAGACACACCTAGATAACACCTAGATATGAACCCAGCTTCTAATTTCAGTATCTATTTCATCTGCCACTTCATTCTCAATACCTTGGTACACCAGGCACTGAGATACCAACAGGACCCAAAATTAGGTCTTTTGGTCTTATGATCGTGATCGAGGGTCCCGATTTGGGGGGTTTGTCGCTGCAAGACCCTAAAGTCTAAACCCCAAGCCCTAAATCCTAAGCCTTGAACAAAAACTGAATCCTAAACCCCAAACCTAAGGCCCTAAGACCCTAAAACCCTATACCCCCAAACCCTAAACCCCTAAACCCTTAACCCCTCAACCCTTAACCCCTCAACCCTTAACCCCTAAACCCTTAACCCCTCAGCCCCAAACCCCTCAACCCTAAACCCTTAACCCTGAACCGTTCCAGCGGCTGCCGAGTTGCAAATCTTCAGCCTCCATCTCATCGAAGTACTTTTCCTTGGCTGCATAGTTGAGAAGCGGTTTAGGGTTGAGGGTTCCCCAGTAACCCATTAATAATAGGGGTACCCTTTTTCCTACTATTCAGCTTTAATAAGGAGACCCCAAAACACAAAGGGCAAAAGGGTACTACTGGGGTACCTAGGAAGAAAGGGGGGTGGGTTAGGGTTTACGGCTTAGGGTTTAAGGTTCAGGGTTTAGAGTTTAGGGCTTCTGGTTCCTTATTTGTGTCTGACTGAAACTACATGATTTCATGTTCCTTGTTGGGTTTCCTATAAACCCATGCTCCAACTGTGGCCAATTCTGGAGCTAGCACAGGGATGACGACAAGTAACTATATGGGGCCAGAATATGGAGATTATTTTTTGTGATAATTCTCCCCATCCCCGACTAACCACGCGCACCTTTCTTGGACTATATTCGCTATAAAACTTGGGTGTAGAGTTTGGGCAAAATGTTTGTGTTATGTTTGTGTTTCTCAGAATTCAGCTCCTTTGCCATCAAAAAGGAGCAGCTCTGGAGCCACAAATGCTTGGCCGTGGAAAGTCAAGCGTTACACTCAATCGGCTGGTTCACAAACCATCATGAAACGCGAGGTGAACGTTACATACCCCTTCAAGGTGAGAGGCCTTATCTTGGCCCACATTGCCCTAGGAAGGAAAACAGGATCCTTGTTACATAAATATAATGAATCCCAAACCCCAATAAATACAAAGGATCCCTAACATTAATCCAGCTATTCTGAAGATCGTCTCATGAAACCGTGATTTACAGAACTCCAAAGAACAGGTTGTCAGCTTGTTCTAGGCACCCCCATCCATAAATTCTTTGGTTTTGAGAAACCCTAAACTAGGTAGGATGCACTGGCATTCATCACAATGAAACGGAATCAAAAAGTGAGGGTTGATGATCTTCATAGAGGAGCCAAAACACGATTTAGGGCCTACAGCTTACTGTTTCGGGAGTGGTCTTCCAAAACCGAACGATCGGTCCCTACATATAAGCTGAGAAGAATCCTCAAGCACTATTGCGGCCTGAACCAAGGGGTACGTGGCGCCCACGAAACCATACTGCAAAATCGTTCCTCCTCCAGAATGCGCGCAATCCCAGAAACAGGGACGCCTAGGCACTCAACTAGTTCAATTGGTTAAGACTTCACAGCGCTTGGCCCACATTTTGTAGCACCAGCAAATCCTTGCCGACAAGCTGCAGCATTGAGCAAGTCACCGACGCGAGCACACGCATCGATGACCTTACCGGATAAACATCCTAGCCCCCCCCCCCTAGTGTGTTTGCAAGAAGTGCTTGAATTAAGAAAGCTGTCATCGTCAAGCGAAAGAATAACCCAACTCGCCACATGAGCCCTACAGGATCCTGCCAACCAAGCCCTTCAAAATAACATTTGCACGGAATTCTGACCGGGGATGTGGCGTCTGTGTCAAGCCAGCCGCGAAAAACCCTGAAGGTATAGTTGAAGCGTCTGCCTCGCTGCTTGAACTTAAAACCACATGTTTGCGCTGTTTATCCCCATCAAACACTGCTCTCAACATGCAAAAGCCAACTAACCAAACGCTTGCCGGACTAAAAAAACAACTTCCCTTCAAAACAAACATCCAGAGACTAGCTAAGAAGATTTCTATGTCTGGCAAACCCAAAGTCTCAAGGAATGCTAAATCCCTGACAGCTAAGTTGTTAAAAGCTAAGGGCCCTCTATCCACCCACCGAAAAACGCCACATTTTTTTGAACATAAAAAACCTTTACTCCAATGTTGCATACTTCGAGCTTGGCGAGTAGTTATAACTTACGTATCATGGTTCTTATGACCCACTTATAAACCCCTTGATTTCCTAAGATGGTCGTAATTGGAGTGTAACTATGGCACAAAAGCCCGTGCTGCTCAAACCAGTTTTGAACGCTAAACCCTAAACTCTAAATGGAAGTTTCCCTAAATTACTGTTCCCAAAATGGGGGAAATCTATATAGGGCCCCGTATTATAATAGGAACCTAAATATAGGACCCCGTATTGACAGCAATTTAGGACAATCCCCAAATACCAAGTCCCAGGCAGAGTTGTAACTCTCCTGGGATGGAGGAATTCGCCGACTGCGCATCTCCTCCTTATCAGCGCGGTTGAGCTTGGACAAGAGTGCTACAACATCCTTAGCCCTATGAAGCCTGTATTATGCAGCGGTGTACTCCTCCTAGACCTTAAAAAATGTGTTTGCAACAGTTCCTGGAAATTAATTATACTGCAAAAGAACTTTAAGAAAACAAGTTCCAGGGATAGGAGACAGGACCCCATAACAGGATTCGATGGCTTCATAAGCCGAAAAACTACCACGGCACAAGGACTACCTGTCTCCAGGATCCGAAAATTTGGGCAGCTTTCAACCCCCAAGGGTCCATGTAGGAACATGGTACATACTTAAGGCCCCAAAGGGTTTCCGATACACCTACTTTGGGGAGGTAGAGGCTGTTTAGTTACACGGACCGCTTGGGAGCAGGGTTGAAAGTAACAACAACCCTACGTGGGGGATTGTCAAAATTATGGTCCCTTTTTGGGTCCCTATTATAATACGGGGCCTAATACGGGGCCTAATTTGGGGGACCCAAAAAGGGACCATAATTTTGACAATCCCCCACGTCACGCGTATGCTTATGCTACTGATCGCCCGGCTTGTAGCCATCTTTGTGCCTTCACGCATGCCCTGGTGATCCCTGGTGAAGGTGCGCAACATGTCAGGGAAGGGGTGCTGTTGAGGTTAAGTTAGGGATCCAAGGGTTGAGCGTAAAAGTTTGGAGTGCAGTTTATGAGGCTTGCAATTTGGGATGAAAGCCTCTGAGAGACCAAGCGTGATCCGTCTTAAGATCCTAGCGGATCTTTTCCGAAGCCCCTTGCAAAGATCTTAGATCCGGTCAGGTCCGCTCATAGAACGAACCCTCCGCACACCTGAAGCCCTGAGTACGACTGGCAAAGGTGCTGGAGTCTGCAGTGGATTCCTATGAAGATCCCAAAACTACACCAGCTCCCATCCAAGTACTACTAATCCATAAGCCCTGACACGCCATGCAGCGGACTTCAAGTCAAGTGCCCTCTGTTTCCTCCATTTGCAAAACCACGTCCCCCAGCATAGCAACCCTCAAGCGCAAAGAGTGAAATCAACATCTTGATCTGATCCAAAGCACTGCACCTTAACACTCGTCAATGCCGAAGCTTAGTCCTTGTTGTCAAGGCACTCTATATATAAATCTATAAGTTTATAATTAAAGCCCACGTGCGAAATGCAATATACTTTGGGTGTTACCCAAATACTTGGCCCTGAGCCCTAAAACCCCCTTAATCCGCCATTTCAAGGATAGATTTCGTAGGGAGATTCTCGGAGAGGGGGCTGTGCAATACAAGTTTCCAGCCACTTGGATGCTTCGGAGCCCTTTCCGCTCTTGGAGGAAGCATCGATCAGAATGTTCCTCAGAAGAAAGCTAAATCCTAAACCCCAATCACTGATCTAGGGGTTTATGATCTGCTGGAATGGTCCTAACACCTGTACAATATCCAACCTGGTTCCGTTGGAAGCATGCTACGAGTACTTGGGTACTTGGGCCGTTTGGCATCTGCTAGATGGTGTCCCTCTACTAGCTCCTGCTTAACCTCCCCCCGAAACCTGAACCAAAAACCAAATTCGCCCTTCCCGGATGAACTGCAAGGCGCAGGGGGGGCTAAACTAGCAATCTTCGTGGCATCGGGCTAGGGGAACAAAATCCCGTCAAAGTTTAAGGTTGAAGGGTCCTAAATCACCAGAATAAACCTTTGGGGAAATGCACACATCTACACATAAATGAATTGTATGCCCCAGTCATTAAGGACCATACGGGAACAATTTGTGTAACTGCCGTATGAAATCCTTCAAGTCACTACTGTTGACTGAACAATGTCTAGCCTGACCATTATATGTTGTAGGGCGTGTTTGATCTTTTGTGATTCCGGGTGCTGTTTGTCTTTTGTCCACCCTTAGTTAGCAAACCCAACATTCTAATTCCGAGGCACCAACAGTCATTGCAATTTTATTATCTTTGCATATCTCTAAAAATCACCATCAAGGCGCATGGCGACCTGGTTAATTTCCAGCTCACCGTCCTCGCGCTCCTCGTGTGGTTTGGAGACGCTTTAGGGTCCAGAGTTTGTGCGGTTTAGGTTTCTGCAGGGGGCTGGGGGAGTTTAGGGCTCGGGTACGAGGCTTGGAAGAGTTGGGGTGTAGGGCTTAAAGTTTAAGAATTGAGGACTTGAGGGTTTAGAGTCTTTAAACGTATATGTGGGTTTTGCATTTCATTCTAAAATACGGGGCCTGGGGTGCAGGGATGCCCTCAGCGTCCGAGAAGCTAGCGACTGGGCACTTGGGAATTTAGTCGTCATACTTGAGAGGTACAACATGGATGATGCTGAGTTTCAGGGTTAGGGCATGTCAGGGCTATGAGGGTCTTGTTGTGCGTCTTGCTCGCCAAGCTTTTTGGAGGACTACGCCGGAAAGTTGTGGGGCTTCAGGAACGTTCAGGATAGCTCACAGTAGCTCACCGGACATGATCGATTCGGTCTTCAACGCCTGTACCCCGTCTGGAATTCATAGCCCTAGGTTCTGCACGCTGAAGCACCCGTATGATTTCGAGCGCGAAGCATTTCTACTGAAAGCTTAGTAGCACTCTCAGCAAAGCATTTCTACTGACAGTTTAGTGGCACGCTCAACCTTGTTCTAATGATTCAGGCTGCTATCTAAACCGAAAATGCTGAGACATAATACACCCGAACAACCCGAAACCCGAAACCGTCTGCACTGGGAGCTGGGGAAGCTGTCCTGAAACCAGCGCGCTGCTGATTCCATGTCCCCAGACTTGGCTGCGGCCTCGGAGAGCTTCCCGAAGGTCTCCTGGCTGGTGTGTTTGTGGCTTGATGCGCCTGGATACACAGAATATTTCACACGACTAAGGTTTCGGGTTAGGATCTAAAATTTACAAGACCCTTTTTAATCCTTTTTACTTCCAAGTATTGGGAAATTGGCCGCTTTTTCAGGGAAACCTTTCTCCAAATATTGCAAAATCCTATCACATGCTTTGACGTTATCAGGCTATCATCCCTGTGTCACCAACGCCCAGAAGTGTCCTTGTTGGGAATAAGCCCTGCAGCCAGCAGCCGCCCATACCATTTCTCCGCCTTGCAAGCTTTACATGTGCCATTGTTTGGGGTTTAGGGCGGTATGCCTAAAGGAATTTTTGTTGAAGGCACAAAATAAGATTTGTGGGGTGCATGGGGCTTTTAAGGGATGAGCATGCCGCGGTTTTAAGCGCAGAGCCTCTCTTTTGTAGAATTCCCATAGGAACGCAAGAGATCTGTTGGGATGGCAACATAAGCACACTTTTTCATTCAAAGAATTTCAGAATCCTGCAAAAATGAGTTCTTGTAGTCCTATCCCCTGACCTAACGCTGAGCCCCCTCGAACACCCTGGTTTTACGACCAGTTTCAAACCAGGTTGAAGCCTTACCGCACTAAAGCCCAAACCTACATATACGCAACACCACACAAATCTACCGGATAACCCAAACAAAGTTTATCAGCGCCTTTGCGATAAAGCAGTAAGGCATACTCAAAAGCACGCCAGCATGTACGCTCACCAAGGAGCACAATGTGCAGTCGCTGTAACCGAAAACAGCGCCTGGCCTCGAAAATGCTAATGCAAGATCCTTACCCTAAGGGTCCATGTACCTAATATTTAGGTACTTTGGTAATAGTAATTATAGTACAGATTTGGGGTAAGCATATGAATATTGGGTACTTGGACCGTTAGGGTTATGTGGCGCGCTTCCCCGGAATTTCCCAACATCTTACTTAAGGCCCCGCAGGGAATGTTTGCATTCGAGGTTGCGACAGGTTGTAGAAATTGAGGGGAGGCATTGAAAGGGCCCCCCCCAACATCCCACACACAGGAACTGTATGATTATGTCAAGGTCTCTGCATACCCACAACCCTAAATCCCTGAACCTTTTACCGGGGGCCTTACCAAACACGTCTTGGACCATCTCAGACCAACCGGCGATCCGAAACCCCAAACACTGTCAGCCCTGAGCCTGGAAACCCTCAACGGCTTAACGTCGAACCCAAACCCTAAACCCTGAACTCCCAACAGCTGAGGCTCTTCTTGAAGATTGGCGGAGTTTGCACATGCCTTGATGACCTTAGGATGATTTTTTGGGTTTGTGTGGAGTGGGTAAAACCTGTGAAGGTTTTGGGTCTTTGGGGGCCAGTCTTTAGAGGATGTAGGGGATGCGATTTGGTGGAGTCCGGTTTCTACCATTCAGTAGAAGGACATTGTTCAGCAAACTGCATATGCTCCTAAGCTGCTCCTATGGCCCATTTGAAGCTAATTTGATTGATGCCATGGACTTGTTAAAGTATTGGCAGTAAAGAAGCCACGCGGGCTTCAAGCTCAAACACGCATATTCAAAGAATCTTTCAAATGCGGGCAAAAGATTATGGGGTCACCATGGTTGAGAAGTGGTCTTACCCTTAGCAAGCTTTGCGGACATTCAGGGTTGGGCAGGAATGTAGGACTTCTATGCGCATGAAGGGACTTCACATTCTCTGTACGTAAAACAAATATATTGGTCAGGGCTTCGAACATTCAACTCCACAGTCCACCCTTTCTCATGCATCAGACCCGAAACAACACTTCCCACGCGCGATTTCAATACCACTGCCTCCATTAAGCCCCACCATCAGGCACCATACTGCCATTGTAGTCATGAGGCTCTGTATTAACAGCAAGGACCACATAGCTGATCCCCCACACGTAGTCATGAATCATGACACAAGAAAACATTTTGAGGTCCCATTATATTCTGTCTGTGTGGGGACGAAATAGAAATCAAATGCAAATTGAAAAGAGCCTCTGGGAAGATCATGTTAGTGTCTAATTAGCCATGGAGGCTACCATCCACAAACGCATTGAGAAGCAGCGCTCTGTTATTCATTTACCTTCACAAAATACCATGGGTTATTCCCATGAGGTCAGGGGCTCCCTGGTGATAGCCCAACCCATTGGTCGGTTCAGACAAAGCACGGTGTTGTAGGTCAGGCGCATGAGATTTTCAGGAACCTTGGATATGCGGAACGTCTGTGTTCCAATGCGTTGCTTTCAACATCCCTCCACATGCCATGCGAACATGATGGACCCACTACACTCGCCTGGAAAAACGGCCACTAGTTAGGACGCTGTGCAAGATTTGAGGCTTGTGCGGCGGGCTCGCCTTCAATTCTGATCCCCCTCAAGTACATAGAATATGCAATTGACCAAAATCAAAATGACATCCCCATTTACCTCATAGTCGATCCAAACACCAACCCTTAAACCACGCGCCTCAAAATCCACTATCCCAAATCCTAACCCCACAGCCCTAGAACCAGGCCCTAGACACTCTGACCCCGCAAACTTAGCTCCCAAAACAAAGAGCCCGCATCTGTAAAGAGAAGCATGCTGTTGGATCTCTGCGAAGATTGCTGCAGCAGTTTCCACGTCGCCCGCAGTAGCCGCAACACCGAGCTTAGCAGGCTTTGGAATTTGGAGTTAATGTAACCCAAAGGGTCCATGTACCCAATATCTAGGTACTTGGGATATTGGTAATAGTAATTATAGTACAGATTGGGGGTAAGTATATGAATATTGGGTACTTGGACCCTTAGGGTAAAGCCTCAGGTTTTGGATTCAGAGTTTAAGTCCTCGGTCATAGCGACGGGGGCTGAGGGCTGAGGATTTCGGATTTGGCGAGTCAGCATCAGGCTAGGATGTTGCGTTTTGGAGATGGCATTTGCGGGAATGTGTCGTCGATGATGACGACGACAATGCCGATGACAGCTATAGAATTGTGGATGCTACTACCACTTGACGGTGCCTGTGCGCCCCTCGAAGCTTTTGACTCTCAGGTTATAAGAATCGTCTTCAACAAAGGAAACAGGCATTGTCAAAACTGATGCCCAAAAACCGCACCAAAGCGGCCCACAGACAAACCCCTGATCCTGACTGCCTGCTATGCTGGTTCGACTGTACACTGTTTCGGACTTTGTGGGCAAATGCGACCAGTGGTCCAGGATTTTGGAGCTTACGTGGAATATCATGATTTTCATTTTCCTGTTTGGAATGAGAACTAGTGTATAGTGACATACCCGACGTCTCCCGTTCACCATAACCCATGTTTGAACCCCCATATGTCAAGTATGGCTAAAAACGGGACTCAAATACAATCTCCAAATAGCTGCCTAATTTGGCCACTCTTGAAAGCCACTGTATCACTGCTCAAGTTCCTCTACTGGGCTACGGCGGAGCTGGAGCTACGGAGCAACCGCTTGTAGTTGGTTGTGATGACCCATGAACCTGCCCACCCCCTACCCCAGAGCTCATCTAAAAACTCAATGCGCATGCGGCTGGATACCTCGTTATACTTCGTCAGCAATGTCTGGCCCTTCAGACGACCCGGAGTCGACACCCGACCTTGACGTATTGGTGGTAAGGCATGGAAAGGAAATCAGAACGACAACTTTATTTGGGGTTTTGGGCTTAATGTACGGAATCCAAATCTTCCTTTGTGGCAACAAATAGATTGTTGTAGAGGTTGTACATGGTGGTTGAGCAAGATCGGGGTTTAGGGTCTAGACTTCGAGGATTTCGGGGTGCACGGTTCCAGGATTGCCTGCTTCAACAGCTCTACAATTGGGACTCAAATGTTTCGGGGTTGTGTATAAGCCCAAATGTTCTCACATACGGCTCGTGGATGAAGTCTTGCACTACATAAACCCAAAAAGTATGTAAAATTAAAGCCCTAAACCCATAATAACAGCCATAAATGCCATTATTTTACATACTTTTGGGGCCCAGGTACATAATAAACCCCTGCATTCTGAAACTCTTTGGGTTGAGGGAGCCTACGGCTACCTATGCGCATGCAAACTTTCTACGTCAGCTGTATGGGGCTGCAGCTTGGGTTTTCCCCACAAAGAACCTGGAATTGTTCTGTGTAGACGAACAGGGTTATGACAAAAAGGTCTCCTGGATTTATGGGTTTGAAATGGTTCCAGGCTTCAGGCGTCCAATAGGATGAGTGCAAACTCCCAGACCCCGCATGCCTCAGCAAATCCCTCCAATACGGTGCGCTTTTGGGATCCTGATTTGAACGAACCTCGCCAGCAAACTAGATCAAAGCCTCAAAAAATAACTACTTCGAAGGGTGCAGGTAGAGCCTTATTGCAGCTCATATTCCATGATTCCGATGAATCAAATGAAATCAACAAACCGTAGCCTTCACGTTTTCAGCTGTAAACTTGAGCCACAGGTGCTACCCCAACCCATTAATGTCGGATGCGTTTGTGCATGCGCACCCCACTTCAATGTCAAGTTTTGGCAGGCCAGAATAAGTTGGATTTGGAGAATTTCTGCGTTGAAAAGGGAAGAACTTAAAAACTCCTCTAATAAGGCCCCAGAGCTTCCACTAAGTTACAAAGGCGCTTCCTTCTGTCCCTCAACAACAGACAAGTCTAGGTTGTTTTTGCTGTCTTGCTGGTGTTGTTCGAATTTGTCTCTGAGCACTCAATTCGAATGCTAAGGAAAGAGTCCTCTGCTGACGCTGCAGCTAACCTTTTTTGCGCATCAAAGATGTTTCCTTTCAAGTGGTATTCAAACGGGCTTTACAGGTGAAACTTAATTTCTGTAGGATTTAAACATATTGAGAACAAGAACCCCATGGATGAAATGTGTTTCGGGACCCACGTAAATGTTCAGAATTGTTCGCCGCCTCGGCAATTGTTAATAGATGCCTTTGTTTTCCTCGCCGCAATGATTAGTAGCAGCTTTCTTGCTTTAAATGTGAAACGCTTGGATTTTGTATCTCTAAGTTGAAGTGCTCTAAATCCTCCCCCCCGTATATACCAATTACTTACTTGGCCAATCCTTTAGCAATGTCTGCAGGACACAGTCCACTGAAAAAAGAGAAGACTCCGCGACGCTGACCTAGAAACCCTCAAAGGGAAATCCTCACAACTGTCTTGGGAAACCCAAAGATTCATAGGGATTCTGAAGGGGTTATACAGTTTAGGGTTCAGGGGCCTTCATTAGGGCCCATTCTGTAGGCGACCGTTTAATAAACGTCTACGTTTAGATCTGGCGCGAAAACGCAATCAGCTAAAAAATGAGGGCGGCAGGAGGCCGTAACAATTCAGGTTCTAACCTTTCGAACCGCAGAACGGATTGAACCGGAATCCCTTAGAACAAACACACCCTGAATCCTCAGCCAAAGCAAGTCGCCCTTCAACTTTGCTCGGGGCCGCGTCTGAGAGCTGCCCTTCGACTTTGTTCGGGGCTGCGTCTGCGATAGGCCTGCAGGATGTATATGGCTCTGGATCCAAGGTTCCGGATTTAGGTGCATTCTTTTTAGAATTTAGGGCTTCGGTTGAAGGACTCCGTCCGTCCAGGTGTGAAGCGTTCAGGCGCTTGCCCAAACATCCATCCACCCCGCCAAATATCGAAAACATATTGTGTTTTTCAAAACACCAAAAAAATCTTCAGGCCACAAAACCCCGCGAAATAAAATAACGGGTTCCAATGTCAACAATACTATAACCACTGCTTTTACATTCTAGTACTACGACTTTTACCATTACGATTCGTACTGCTGTTTCTGCTACTTTTGCTGTCCCTATCACTGTCCGGACTACGCCAAAACCTGGAGCTCCAAGGAAGCAAGAAAATCAGCCCCCACCGACAGAATATCGGCGCTGCCGCCACCGCTGTGCGGCGGCGCCGACAGCCGTGGATAGCGCCAAGGGCGCGCCACTAGCACAGCACGATGCCTCCAGATTGGTGCGGGTCATGGGAGCATAAATAGCTCAGCTGTGGGAATGTTTGCCCTGGAGGTAACTTAGTGTTTTTGAATGCAAGCCAACCCTAAAGCTTGAGCCATACAAATTGTAAACTGCCCTGCCTCATTTCGCCTTGGAGCGCTTGGGCGCCGTGTTGGCACACGGGGCACCGCCGCATGCGGCCGCACAGGCGATGGAATTTCCATAGCCGGCTTCGGTATGGTTTAAGGTTGAAAGAATTTATTGGTCTTATGGGGTCTGTGTGATACATAAGGTGTAAAGTGTTGTGGCACATGCAAGATGGAACGGAACTGCGAAGATATATGGGGTTGAGTGCCGGGTTAAGTTGCTGGTTGTTAGTAAGGATACAAATGATGAATTGGGCTGTCGGTTGGGGTTTGGGGTTATGCCAAGGTCGCCCAAGTGCCCACTTGTGCGTACGCAGGGTGGCTGCTTAGGATTTCAGGTCTCCAGGTTTGGCTGCCTAAGAATTCGCATAAGCGCCAGATGGAAGAAAATGGATATGTTTCTAAAAAAAGTATGGACTTCAAGCCTCAGGGTTTGGAGCTAAAGAGTTGGGTTCTGGGAAGATCTGGCTGGAAGCTGAAGGCGCCCCAAACTTGCGGGGCTACCGAAGCTAAAGCCTCAACGGCGCATCCCAAACGACAACGCAAAAAGGGGGCTCACAGCTTTCCTATGTTAATAAGTAAGGACGGTCCAAGCTGGGGTAGCCTGACGGACTTCCATGGCAATTAAGGGTTCAAAAATTTCATATCAAGCAGGTCTGGGAAATTGGTTGGCAGAATGCCGCCCTCATGGCGAATAATTTGTGGTGAATCGGAAACACATTCCGTTTTCCAACACCTACAAAGGACCCCAAATTTGGAAATGCCAACATCAAGGGTAAACCTTCAAACGTCGGCACGGCTTCAACGGACTTACAACTGTTTCCTTGCAGATCGTTAGCCGTTAGCAGGAACTGAAGGAATGGACAACCAAGTAGGGGTCCCCAGCATGATCCCAAAAATTACAATCACAAAATGACTCTTCAGGGGTCGAGAAGCACAAACCACGGGGGTTTGGGAACCGAACCTGCCATGTTTCCCCTCAAGGCTCAAAGCGATCCAGTAAAAGTTGATGCAAGCAACGTCTATTGCCCATTGGCATCTCGGCTAGTGACAGTATATAACAACACTCCGCCTACATGTCTCGCAATGATTATGCTGAGTCGCAACTGCACCAGTAGGAAGAAAAAACAATTCATTTTTACCGCCACTCTTACCATACACCGCGTTGGCACATGAAGGTTGTTTTAGCTACTCATTTCGGAAATCAAAAGTTCATTCAACCTCCAACAGCTGCACATGTGCCATGCGCATCTGGAAAAAGAAGTTTGAGCAAGCAAGGCTTTAGGCCGCACGCTGGGAACTTTTGTGGATCTGAGAGCCAAATGGCCCAACTTCTTGCAGTGTCTGTGATTCCGCTGAGGTCGGTACCCAACCCCGCGCCCAACTCCATGCACCTGCTACACACCCGGAACGTTTAGGAACCCAGGTACTCAGCAGGAGATGGCGGATGGAATCACGTCGGGTTTGGGAAGAAAATTGCGACACAGCTTTGAGGGACTTGTTTACAATGATCTTAATGCTAAGTTTGCTGGAATAATTAGCCTGGCCCGACTGATTGACATTTTCACTTGATTTTCAGCACGGGAAGCTCTGAACGTTTCACTGCGTGTCCCCTGGCAAATGCAAACAATAAGCCCAAACCCAAGCAGCCATGCAATCTCATACTTAGCTCCCATAAGGCTGTTATGGTCAAATTCCAGCCTAAGCCGCAGCACCACGAGGCCGGACTCTTTGCACCGAAAACGCGTTCAAACTCAAAAAGTTTGACAAACGGCTTCCTGACCCAAAGTAAACGCCCCATTTCGACGCAGCACTCACCTCGTTTCAGGAATACATTTTTGTGATTACACTGCAAGCCTAATTTCTCAAAGTTACAGCAGCTTGTTTCTAACAAGTGAATCGGATGAGTCTTGAAGATCATGGAAGGGCTACCAATGATTGAACACAAATCTTTGAACCCCGGCACCATTAGGCTTGACAAATGGGAGTTAACATACACCAGTATACTATGGTCCGTATCATACCCCAAACCATATTCTTAGAAATCCCCAAATGTCTGCGCCTTGCTCCGCGAAGCTCTGGACAGCTGCCCTGCGCCACGGCCTGCAACTCTCGCTTTGCGTTCTGGGTCTTTGTACGGGGTCAACGGCTTACAAATTGGGGCTGTGGGGGTCGCGCTTCAGGGCGTCATAGGTGGCGCATAAAAGCAACAACGGTACGCCCCAAATCATCAACCTAGACTTCCCGCGCGATTCACGTTCAATGACCCGCAATACCCGCATAGCCGAAGATTGATCGCGCATTGGGAGCGAGAGCACACTAGACAAGATGCATTGCATGCAAGGCCAAGCTCGAGAAAAAAACAAGCCTTCACGGAGATGGGTGTGTGGCAGTCCTCTGGACGAAGCCACGGTATTCAAAGCGTCTGAGCGGGAATTATTTGCGGGCCCCTGCGATACATGTATGAAACATTGCCCTCGCATGAGCCTTCATTTGCGCATGAGGTTCCAAAACGAAAACATACCTTGAGGAGGACCCAAGCCGTAAAGAAATGACGAAACAGGAGGAGCAATGACGAAACAGGAGGAGCAATGACAAAACAGGAGCGGTGGGGTAAAGGAAACGTGGCCCAGGCTCGGTATCTGTCAAAAATACTGGTAAGGGCCCTAAACCCTGAACGATAAAGGCTGAACTTAAACCTTAGACCCTGAGCCCTAAAACTTGAACCCTAAGCCGTGAAGCCTGAGTCCTAAATCCTCAACCCTGAGCCCTAAATAAACCCCAAACCCTGAACCCTAAGCCGTGTCGCCTCTGCCAAGGCTTGGCCAGAGGACCAAACGCGTGCCCCCAAGTGTAAGCCGGGAATCTGAGAGGAGTTGTTTGCTTTAGGCGCTTAGGGTTTAAGGGCTTGGGTGTACATGGAACAACTGAGACCCCTAAGAAAAGGAGGAAAATCGAACATATTGGTCATCATATTGGGTGAAAAAACATATTTCAGGTATATAGGTTACTCTAGGTAAATTTTCGGATAGAGGGGTTTGGGGTTTAAGGGAATGAATGGACTTGAGGGTTGATGGGCTTGGGGCTTGGGAGTTTTGAGCTCAAGGTCTAACAGTCTAAGAACTCATGGATCTCGAGTTTAGCTTTCGAGGGCTTAGAATCCGGGAATTTAATTTAGAGGTAAAGAGATGAAGGCTAAGTGGTCTAGGGCGCGGAGTTTTGAGTTTGGCTCTGGGACGTTGATTGCGTCGGACTTTCTAACTCAAATGCTAGTGTTAAAAAAGGTGAAGAATCGAATAGACGCTGTTGAACATTCGGTTCATGTGCGGATGGGTCAGTATACTGATACATAAACGTTGGAATATGGAGGGCTGGCTGTGCGAAAATCTTGTCCATATAGCCTATTTGGGGGTTCATGGCGGTATTGTGTTCCAAATTGGGTTCAATGGGCTACAGCTTATACACCTCGGGTGCAAAATGATTCCGGGATGACACTTGCAGGAATTTGCGTGGGGTGTGCTTTGAACATGCCCCCATTTTGCTACATTTTGCTACGTCCAAGAATATACATATATTAGCCAACATCAACATGTCTTCTAACAGCATGTTGCCATGTAGGTGGGTGGGTGTAATAATAGTAGTCATTGGGAAACTTAAGGAGCATTGCGGGGTGTTGGGAAGGTATGGCATCTCGGCATTATGAACAACATGTTTGTGATGAACCGTGTGGGTACTTTGAACCTATCCTTCACTTAAGGAACTGAGAATTGTTGCTCATACTCTTGAAGGTATTCCCGTACGGGCGGGTGATTTGGATTTAATTCTGCGCATGATGCTCTGCAATCCTCGGTTGGCTTTTAGTAAATTGCGGAATTGTTGAAGATTGTTTGGGGGTTACTACTCCTCCATTTTCTACTAAAAACCACGATGAAGTCGGGCAAGGCGCAGAGCACAACAGCAAAGCCGGCGCATCGCTGCCTTGCCATGCAACGACATAGGCCCCTAACCCCCAAGCCACAAATTCAAAACTTTGGAATCGATGAGCCCTAGGACTTACAACTTCACCAAGCCCCAAACCCGTGATTTTTTGGCATTGAGAATCTCAAGGCCTCCAGACTCCCTGAACCTCGGGCAAATGGATGCCGCAAATCACGCATAGGTATAGTTTGCTACGTTTCTCTTAGCCCGTGCTCTTTCTAATGAGTGGGTCTTTTGCAGAATGCCCGTCTATGAGCAGGGGAGTCCATCTATTGGAACCCTTCGTGTGAATGTTACGCAATCGCAGGCTCTGTATATGCTTGAAGCTTCTTGAAGCCTTACACCACGGAATGAAAAACAAATGACCACCCTGTTGCCCAAGCACTGCACCTGCAACAAACCGAAGCGGCTGAAATGCCAAGGTATTGAGTCATCACATGCTCGCGCAACGCTGTGAGCACATTTGCTTGCGCGGCACGCCAATTCACTTTCAAGGTTCACATCTCAAAGCAAATGCAAACCAAAACGACAGGTGGCCTAGGCATATCTAAAGAACATATTCAACATCAAAATTCTGCAGCTTCTGCAGCATCCATGCCTGCCCAATTCTCGCAACAAACGCACAACAAATCACGCAAGCAAAACGGTTGCTTTGCACAAAGCGCGTGCGAAACCACAAGCGGTGCGTCGACATTACATAGGTTACAACACGCACGTCAAGCATCACAATAAGGGGCACTAATTTTTTGGTCCGTCCTGCCCCCCCCCCCTCCCCGACTCCATCCCTCCCGAAACACCCGTCCCAATGTTCAGCAACAAGTTGTGGCAAAGATTAACCTTCAACACGCGTCAGTTGCTAGGGTCTTGGGGCCGCCCAGAAACAAAACTTCAATGCTCCCCGTGCAGTCGCCCAAACGCACTTTCAGTGTTTGAGTGTGCCCCCTTCGCAATGACTGTAAGCACCGCAGGGATGCCTTGGCCAGGGTTTGGAAAGTTCACCCGTGCGGGGCCTATTCGCTACTGAGATGCACTGAAACGCATTACATAGCTGCCAGCTCCAAGAACATCTAGAAAGAAGACCTGCTGCTCCCTAATTACAAGCGCTTAGCAGCATGCTTGTCGTCCAACTCTGCCTGCCAAGTACAAACGCTCCGGCTGCTGCCAATTCCTTGGACGTACGTTTGATTTTTTCATGAGACTGAAGCCAGTTCATGGTTAAAACAAATCAGCCTTGCCTAGCAGGGGAGACAAAACTTGGGTGCGTGGGTGCGCCGGAAAAACTTGCAAGTTCTACTTGAGGTCGAAGTTTTAAGCTACTCGCCCCCAAGATCCTAAGACCAAAGCACTCAGCACCACTACTTCTTACTGTCTTGAAATCTGGAGCCTGTGATGTTCGGGACCTTGGATCTTAGGGTAGCGTGCGATGAAAGTACCCAAACCCCACATGAAAAAGTGAGGTCTCGGTAACAAGGATTGCATGGTTTTGGGGGGGCCTAAAAAGGGACTACATAAGTCCCAGCCCGTGAGGCCTTCCACGGAAACTGCATTTCTGAACCGGCCGTTCATTCCCATGAGAGCAAATCGACAAGCTTGGATCCAGATGCAGGGATTATTTGCTGTCAACAAACACAGAGCGGGAACACGACTAGTACTGGTAATAACTTGACAGCCGTGGATGTGGTTACATTAAAAGGTAAAGCCAATCCAGCCGCGCAGCTTCTCTGCTTCCCGAGTCACCCGCTGCTCGCGAAGTGCCTTCCTGAACCAGAAGGACTTAATAGACATTAGGAATCGTTAGGAGGACCCCAACCGATAATCGTGGTATACTAGGGATATAAGGGGGCCCAAATATAATTACCATTACCCCTTATAGTCACCATTACTGGGTGGGGGGTCCACCTGAAAAAATACACAGTGTGATTTTGGAACCACTGCGAAACCAGGAAGAAGGCAACATCCTCAACATGAGCCTAGGCCTTCCATAAGCCTGTCTTTTAGTTGCCACTCAAGCTAGGTCAGTGTGCTGAGAGTTCAAACGCGGAGGGGATCGAGAATTGGGTCATCTCCAAAAGTCTTGGATCTTAAGCACAGGATTCCGAAAACGGAATTCTGAGCAGGCCGTCCCCAGTTTGCTCCCAGAATCCATTTTTCATCCCAGCATTTTTCGACGAAGCCCTTGCAAACTGTATGATCCTTATATGGCCCATCCGTAAACCCTCCAACCCCAACCGGAGATGATTCAGGAGCGATGGGCTTCGTGTCGAGAGGTAGTCATAACACTCATAATGCAGGAAGCAGGACATGAAGGGATGAAGGGATCAACGACATGGATGACAAACACCGTCGCACATTCTGATAGAGATTTCATATTCAGGCTTTGCTTCATGGGTTATCATCTTCTTGGAAAGTACCACATGGGCCTATGCATCTTCTATGCTCATCACAAGTAGAAGGCTACTGCTTTACGCCAAAGGTGTTTTGATTAGTCTTTGAGAGCTGAGCCCCTCGCAGCGTAGCATTGATCCCTGCATAGCCGCCGAATGTTTCTGCATCTTCGCGCGCCATGGCATGAGATGGGGCTTGGGGTCTCAAGGCTTTCCTACTCAGGTTTGCAAGCTCTGCCTGGACAAGGATGAACACATTTCTCCTTTTTAGGGCCTAAGGTCTCGGGTAGGGTGTTGTTTCCTTCTGATTTTTGTTAGGGAAGGTCCGTGTATCAGCTAGCGGGGATCAGAAACGAATTGCTCTGTCTGTCCCTTTGTTGCAGCCTGCGTTTGCAAAACTATAAAGCACAGCTACGGGCTTAGTGGCTTCCCAAAATCAAGGTAAGATCATGCTGTTTGTGGTCGCAAAGGGACCAGAGAAAATGTGCTGAGCCAGTCAGCGTGCAGGAGTTAAATGCTTAGGTACTTGGCTGATGTAGGGCATCTAGGGGCCTAAAGAACTAGAACAGGGTTTGGGGGCATTTTGTACTAAAGCCATTATAGATTATGAAGGCAAATCTTGGTGATTATTCAGGCTTCTACAGTACGCACAACATCTTGCAAGCCCTACATAAACACTGCTTTTATTCTAGTTTTCATCACATCAGTAGCCAGTCCGAATCCACCCTTGTCAAAAAAACGCAAGCTGCACATCCTTCTGAGCCTGATGCAGCCTGACGTACATCATTGTTGGGTACTATCATGCCAGCGTTTTCCCCATGGCGGGAGGGAGGGGGTCTCCAAACAATGGAAGACGCCTTATTAATGTGTCCCAAAATCTTACAGAATCCTTGCTATGAGCACCCACCGAAAACGGATCCATTGTCTTTCCAACCTCCAAGAAAGCCCAGCCTTTACTATCACAGGAAATCCTAAGCAAAGAACTCTTGCTTGCCCCCCCTAAGCACTCCATCATCGTGGCAACTACGGCCACACAGCTCCGAGGTGCAAAATCTGTTTTGCTGGGCATCATAAACTAAGCACCCCACAGCTGGCGCAGGAAATTCGGCATGATTCACACACAAGAGTAAGTTCTAGCCTTGAGGAATAATTATGGCTTCCATCCTGCATGAATTTGCAGGGATGTAGGTCCTGAATGTCTACCTGTAAGCTGCCAAGGAAATTCCGTAAGACCGCAAACTTAGTCTTGAGCTCGCTTTGGAATAGCGAGGATACCACATACCCCATATTCCATACTCGATATAACCCATTATAGTAGTTTCCATTTTCTTTTCCATTATCCCTATATAACCCAATAATGTACCAACATTTCCTACCGCCTCCGTAGGTTGCGTGGAACTGCCGTGAAACTGCTGCTCAGTTTGGACTTTGCTTCTGCCGCAACCTCGGCTGCCAAAAACCGCCCACGTGGTACACTTGCAAATGAAGGTTTACTTTTTGGGTCGCTGGGGTGCCTCTCCTTACTGGTTGTTAGTGGGGAATGAGGGAAGATATTCTACGGGGACTAAACAGGGATTTTATTTCCATATCCCTTGCTAACAACCAGTAAGTCTGATTGCAAGGAGGAACGTGTCCCGGCATGAAGATGGAATAGGGGAAAAGCAAATCTTCGAAAGTCGTTTATCAAGGCTTGGAGAAGAAGGAACCTGGCAAAAGCGTGTCTGCCCTAGATACGGCATGCAAGAGCTGAAATGCCTTCAGCTGAAGCCTGTACTCGTGCCCACTTAATGATGCGATTTGCTACCATGAGATACCATGAGGCACCCAAGGGATATGCAGGGCTCGTCAGCTTCGGATCTCTGATAAGATTTCGCGCGGTTTAAGGTTGTATTTTTATGAAAGCTGACTTGGATTTCAGCACCTTATCTACACTGCAACAGGAAGAGCAGACATGTGGTCTGTGACGGCCCTCCAACAACAAAACATCAATTTTCTGACATATAACTGCACTACACCGGGAATACCCATGATCAGGAGAGGCGGGGCTTCAGAACCTATATAACCCCTATAATATATACCTTATATAACCCTATATACCCCTTTAAAGGGACCTAGGGTTTCCATTTTCTTTTCCATTATCCCCTATATTAACAATGAGCTCAGGCCACTCGCCGCCCTGAACATCTCCATCATGTTTGAAATCGTTCTTAGAAAGCTGCACAGGACCCTTGGTGTAATTTTCCCCAAGCCCTGAAGTTAAAATCCAAAACCCTGCATCTTCAATAACAACCGAGAAGCCATAAGCCTAAAGCCACAACAATGATTCCAAAATCATATATAAGCCATTGCAGTAGTTTCCATTTTCTTTTCCAATCCCAATATGACCCCACTTGAACCCTAGTATTACCCCAATGATTCCAGAATTTCAAAATTCCCGGCCCTGAGGCTCAAACCCCGAGCCCAAAACCCGTAGCCCAGGACCCTTAAACCTGAATACAAGACCTTGAAAGCTAAAGGTTTAGGGTTTAGGGCTTAGGGTGTAGGAAGCCCTTAGCCTTAAACCGAGATGATGAGCTCCTAACCCACAACGCTGACCCTGAACCCCAAGGCGAAAAGGGCCAACGCCCACAGCCCAAAATCCTTTCTGGTTCCTCACCGGGCGAATACTCAGATTATAGCTTCATATTCCTGGGGGCATTCCCCCTTACAGTAACTGTTACCACAAGGGGTTATAGGAGTTATAAGAACCCCCTTAATAAGGCTCCTTTAAGGACAGTTACTGGGAGGGGGAATGACCCAACATATTCCCTATCGAGTTTGTACCATGACAATTTGCGACTCGCATGCAGCTATGACCCAGCTCTGTCAAAAACCAAACTCTAAACCCCGAACCCTACACCCCACAAGCCAAAAACCCTACACCCTAAACGCCAAATCCTGCACCCTAAACTGGAAACCCGAAACCCCAAACTCTTCTACTGGCTGTTGGCCCCTAAAGCCCTTTGAAATATATTAGTAAATAGGGTCCCTTATTAAAGCTATTAGGGAAAATATCAAATATTTCAGGGGCCTACCCAGTCTACAACAATTTAGAGCTCCACCTCCCCCCTAAACCCTAAACCCTAAACCCAAACTCTAGAATCCTGGGATTCAAGCTCCACCTGAGATTGGCCCTGCCCATCCTGGTAAGGCCTGGACATCTGGGGGTGTTGGTTGGGGATGGGGGTAGGGTTTAGGGGCTTACGGTAACATTAGGGATATATACATATATATATAAATATATAGTGTAGGGTTTAGGAGGGGTAGGGTTTATAAGTTTAGGGTTTAGGGTCACATAGGGATGTAAAGGGTGTAGGGTTTAGGATAGGGGCTTTATAAGGGTTATGTAGGGATCTTAGATGGATTGTATGAGGATTCTAGCTAATGATGGAAGATCAGATGGAAGCGAACATGGAAAATGAATTGGAGGCTGAGGGGCTACACTAAGGAGATCTTCACGAGTTAGGGACATTGGGGCAATGATCCTACGATGCCCCCCCCACCCCCCCTATTTGCCCGCGCCAAATGCCCGCTCATCGAAATGTGTTGTGTATAGCAGTGTTTTCATGGTTGTGGATGTGGTCGAAGTGAACTTTCTCATGGGTGCCGGCATGGGTTCACTTGTTGTGGATGCAGTCGTGGTGGACGTTATCATGGGTCTGAGCATGCATTCGCTAGTATCTTGTAAAGAGCGGTAATCTTGCAGTCGTGAAGGTATCTATATGGATGCTATGACCGTGGATGCGCACGTAAC
>CAJNIZ010043055.1:42931-53912 GCA_905231905.1 Symbiodinium pilosum
AGTAGTTGCCATTTCTTTTTCCATTCCCATGGACCTTAAACCTTGAGCCTAAAGGGGGCAATATCATACCTCGAAGCACCTATAAGAAAAGGTCGGACTCCGCAACTACGTCTCAGTCACTAGTTGCATTGCTTGGCATGTTTAAGGTTTATGTTTTAGGATCTTTTGTAGCCGACTATAGCCAGGTGCTTCAAGGTCGTTCGCCATTAACGGAATGATTAGAAGACGGTCTGCTGCATATATTCTGGATATTCTACTATAATTTAGGAGGACCCCNNCCTGTAATAGTGGTATAGTAGGACCCTATAACATAGTTAATATTATCCCTTACAATGTTTAATAGCATTAATAAAAGGGGTGACAGGCCCATGATAAGCAAGAAGAAGCTTCACGTGGCACCAGCCCCCCAAAAAACAGACCCTCTTACCCTAAACCCTAAACCGTGTGTAGTCTACCTATCATCTCAGAGGATCATAACTTTCAGGTTGGGGCTACCAGACCCCGCAAATACCAACAAACATGACCTCTTGTTTTATTTCAATTTGGCCACAAAAAATCTTTGCAGGGTGCGAGGGCACCGCTTTAGAGCACACCTTTGCGGCTTCCTACAACTTACAATACCTTGCTACGTTAGACTCAAGAGGCCTCGGGGAGGGCACCTAAAACTATAACCCCCCCATATACCCCAATATATACCCTTTTTAAATACCAATATATAACCCCGATCTATAGCGTAACATAGCAGAATAATTTATATCTTCAACTCTTCCCTTATCCCTAAATTTAAATGGTCCCTCGCTCAAACATCAACAAGCTAACCTTAGTCAAGTGTGCACCTCCTTGGTTCCCGGTTTAATGTGGACCCCTAATTAATACACCCGCCTAAATGTGAGGATTACTATTATCATCTCTATCAAGGGGAGGAGGTTTATTCATCAGGGTCTACATTAGGGTTCGACACAGGTGAGGCTTGCCGTGACCACTTCCGGCAGTATGCCATTGTGTAGTTTACACCCTCAGCACGACTGCCTCATACTCCTCTTTGCGGGCAAAAAAAAAAACGGCACACATACGTGAAACGTTGTATTTCTTCGCCCAAAATGCTTGGAAGAGACCCCTGACATCCTCCAACACCCCATTTGTATTAGCATGTGTGTGCCTCCTGCAGTTCAGACCTCAGCCTCCGCACTAGGTTGTACAGCCAAATGCATCGTTTACACCATAACTTCCGCACAATGCAGACAGGTGATGGGACCCAGGCGTCGCATGCGCTGCGAATGGCTCTCCCACTGCTGCTCCGAAACTTTGGATTCGACTGACCTTACTTCACAATTGAAAAAGTACCATCAAAAAGTGGTCAGGTGTAAACGGCAGGTCAACAAGTGCTAGTTTAGAGTTTGCTGATAGTATGTGGTAGTTGCGATGGCGGCCGTGGCCGGGGCGGCGGTGGCGGCAGTGGTCAGCCCGTGGGCCTGCGTATAGGGGTTAGAAGCACCTGCAGCAGCAATGGTACTTATTGCGCTAGGCGTTTGAGAGTTGGAACTCCTACAATTCAGTCACCTGGCAATCCACGGATGCCTTACCCCTGGCATGAACTTAGTCTGGTTATAGACGATACCAATTTCAAACATAGGTCTTCTGGGTCACACGATAAGCACCGAGCACATGTCCAAGCTAGACACTCCCCGGCATACTTGTACTATATTACAGTATACTATAATGTACAAGTATATAGCCTACTGTAATCTAGTCGCCCCCCCATTTTTCCATTATATTTTCATTGTCCCAATATAATCCCGATATAACCCTTTATATTCAGCCTGGGTAGCCGGGCCATGAGTCTTTCAACCAGGGTTCTAAGCCTTGCGGTATCATGTACTAGAGTTACACAACGCATACGAGAGAAGATTGCTCTAGAGCCCTCCGGAAGTAGATGCAATATGGAATTGCCCAATATCATAATACAAGGGGTCTATACACTCTTGCCTAGCACTGCATACTGTTCTTACTAGATCATAAGAAAATATATTTCCCTGTCTCATCCCTATAACGTATGTATGTATATATGTGTGTATGTATGTATGTATGTATGCATGCATGTATGTGTATATTTGTATACATACTCTCGTATTCCCTACTAGCGCTAAACCCCTAAACCCTACCTACCTACATATATATATATATACATGTTCCCATACTCCCTAATAAGAACCAGTAAGTAGCATTTGCTTGGCCGCGAGGGCCCAGCTGCCACCGTATGCCATCTGTATCGTGGGCAAGCTGCTCGACTGCCTAAGCGAAAACAATTGCTTACCGAGGTTTAGTAGGGAATATGGGAATATTTAGGGTTTAGATGGGTCCCGGTCAAGGGTTAGTAGGAATGTGGGAATATGTTATATGGGGGTTGTATAGGAACTCTATTCCCTGAACCAGCATAACCAGCAAGGCTGGCTTCACTGAAAGCATCCTAGTTCAAGCTAACCTGGAAATTCACATAGGCTGTTTTAATGGGCACAGCAGTCATTGTAGGGCTCTTCTGCTGCCGTGTTAGAACATCTTGAAAACACTGCATTTGGTCCCCTAAGCTCCCAGGCGGCTATTTGGGTGACCAATGGGAACCTTCTGGGTGAGGATTGCTTAGGGTTTAAATCTTAGGACCCATTGGATAATGGAAAATATAATGGAAACTCCTATAATGGGAATCTGCAAAAGGAATGAACCGACAATGGGAGCATTGTTCTTTCATTTCCTTCCATGCTGCTGTGTCTCCGCACAGAGGACAACTCGTGCAATACTGGGAAACTCATCAAACGTCGTTAGGAGAAACCCTTCTTTTCGTAAGGACGCTGACATTAAAACACCCCTGCATCTTCAAACCCCAATTGTACTGTACTGAAGGACCTACTTCCCTGAACCGCAAACCCTACTCCCACGCACAACTTGCGCAAACTAGGCCAAGTCGAACTTGCATGATTTTATGTTACTGCTGTTGCTACTACTTTGTCTTCCCTGTATGTCTGTTTATTGCAACTGCTACCACTACGAGCACTAGCTACTAGCACTGTACTAATGTATACCCCTCATTAGAAAATCCCTTCCCTTAATAGGGGGTATAATAGCGATCCAAATATTTGGGCCCTTAAAAAGACGGGGGTTTATTATGCATAGGTCTACATTATTCTTACTGCTTCGTGTGGTTGCAGGTGTTCTTCATCCTTCGTATGATGAGACCCTAAACCCCGGAGCCTAGATGGGTGGTTATCAAAATTATGATCCCTTTTTGGGCACCCTAAATATTAGGTGCCGTATTATAACAGGATTCCAAAAAGGGACCACACTTCTGACAACCACCCAAATGAGACCTCAGTTGCTGAGAGCATCTCCTCAGGTATCTCCATGGGAAGCTGTGCCTACGCGTTGGGGCTTTCTTCGTTCATGCAGGGTTTTGGGCTGTAAGTTTGAAGCCCTATACCCTAGACAAACTTAAGGGCTTTGGCTTTGAACCCCTTACCCTCAACTCTTTTTGCGGGCAGCGACCAGGGCTTTGTGTTTACAGTAGGATCTTGGGCTTGGGGTGGAATGTTCAAGCCCTTCATGCTGAAAGTTTAAATTGCAATCCATCAAACCGTGAAATCTCACAAGGATCCTTTCAAGACTGCTGTCCTTCCAACAAAGGGGACCCAGGGAAAAATGAGAAGGGTAGGATGCAGGCGGTGGGTCAAGAATTGCTACATACACCTTTAGACCCCTATATATCCCTATACAACCCAACAAACCCTTAAAATGACCCTGCTTGATGACTTGTTTGCCTGAATCTTAAACTAAACCCTGAACCCTAAACCCTATACCCTAAACCCGAAAACCTAAACCCATGGGGATCAAACTTTCCCGGGCTGTTAGGACAGTACTCGTTTAAGTGAAGAGAGCACACGGAAACTGGGAGACCCAAAGGGTGGTAAAAACCCTAAAGCCCAAGACTTAAGCAAACATCTCACTGCGCAGGATCAGATCCGGGCAAGTTCTAAACTGAAGGTTGAGGGGCTGAGCTATGACAATGCAATGTAGGTAAACGTCGGGAGAAGTCGCTGAAACTGAGCTAGGCCCCTTGATGGGGTTCCGTATGATTCTGGGTTAAGGCCATCTCCGAGCGACAGCTGACCTGAGGCGAGCGAGGAAGCCAGAAAGAAACGCTCATCCAGTCCTTCAGCAAACAATTCACAGATCAGGGCTACGAGGTTAAAGCATACAAGACGAAAGCATTCATGAGTCGATCAGGGGTTGTTCACCTTAGGGGGGCTCTAGGAGATGTCGTACTCTATGCAGCCAATCGAGAATTGAGGCTCTGGAATTGCGAGTTTGAGGTCTTTGATTAACCCCTACTTCAGGGCTTACCAGCAGAGCTGCAAGTACAGGTCTGTTTTGTTAGAACAGGGTTCCACAAGTTCTACGAGGATAATAATGGCACGATAATGTTAATACTTTGAGCTTCTACAGTACCCCAATGAAGACTACCTGATGGCCTGACCTCCTGCTTTAGCAGGCTTCCTGCCCTCGTCTTTCGCACACCAGTCCACCAGCATAGGTTACGTTTTCCTGTCGACCTGAAAAATCATATGATCACAGCGCTTTGAGCCTGTTTTCGCAAGGGCTCTATCAGCAAAGCCAAGGTCGTTTTGAAACTGCAGTTGCCGGCTTAGGCACATGTTTTTTCTTAGGATCTTGTTGTATATGAGGCACTAGAGTTGAATCAGGATCGTGTTGTATTTGGGGCGTTAGAGTTGACCGCACTGGTAGGCTGCGGATGAGCAGGCTGATGCACAGCTTGCTCTCACTCATACCCTAAACCCTAAACCCTAAACCCCAAGCCCTAAACCCCTAAACCCCTAAACCCTAAACTCCCAAACCCCTAAACTCTAAACCCTAAACCCTAAACCCCTAAACCCTAAACTCCCAAACCCCTAAACCCCTAAACCCTAAACCCTGCCATGAAGCTCTAAAGCTCCTCAACCACCTCTTGCTTGTACTCACGCAACGACACCA
Source organism: Symbiodinium pilosum (assembly GCA_905231905.1). Taxonomy (NCBI): domain Eukaryota; class Dinophyceae; order Suessiales; family Symbiodiniaceae; genus Symbiodinium; species Symbiodinium pilosum. The sequence goes on from CAJNIZ010043055.1 coordinate 47,972, forward strand.
CCTGACGGAATTGGGACGTTTTTGCAACTCTTTTTCTGGGTTCCTGTTGAGGGACTTAATTTCAGATACTATTGGGGAAACCCGTATTAGTTACTACATGTACTATATAACTATCTATCTATCTATCTATCTGTCTATCTATCTATCTATCTATCTATATACACAGTATGGTAACTTGATTTAAGTTCCTTTGTGTCGTGCGGGCTCAGCTTGGTGATTGTACATGTGTGAGGGGTTGACCCTGATCCTCGAGGGATACTCTGGGAGTTATATGGGATTTTACAGCTTTTCAATTGTAAACCGGGTACACATACATACCGCTGGTTCATATAGATGGATACACAATGATACAAATGTATTCCACATATCCTCTAAGCTTGTTTGAATGTATTTCCACAGGTCTAAGTCTCCAGAGCCCGAATCCCAACACATCCATTCTTGAAAGCACTCGGTGACCGAACCTGCGTCTCGTAGGGGCCCGCAACCGAGTTCCAGTACCTGGGTCCAGGATTCAGGCTTTAGGGCTTATGGGGTCTAGGATTAGATATTTAGGATTGAGGGCTACTTGTGAACTTTCTATGGTTTGAGGTTCAGAGTTTAAGCTTGTCTTGTTGTTCCAAAGGATGGGTTGGCCAGTGATGACCCTTGGTTTTCTTGTATCCAAGGCCAGCCCTTCGCCCTCCGCCCTCCACCGGCCCCCGTCTACCGCTGCCGCCACTGAGCTTAATTATCTCATGACATGACGGACCCAGGCGCATGACTTTGGATACCCGTGAGCCTAGGGGCAAGCTGCCTGTTCATGCTTGTAGAAAGTTATAGCCCCCCTCAAGTAGATAGAATATGGGATGTGTGGGGGTCTTATCTTAATATATCCAAAGCCATATTCTATCTACTTAAGGGGGACTATAGGTTGGATGTCCTTCTGAAGCAAGCACTGCAAACAGCCTGTGCCGGGTTGCTCCGTCCACGATATGAGCTTTCCTTAAACCGTGGCTCAAACCTGGAAAAACCTGTGATGGGCAGTGCAGACTGGACCAGACTGGGCGTGTTGAGCTTGTATTGGACACCAAAACAAGGCCCCACTTTACTTGTAACAATCTAGCAAGACCATCCAACCATGACACACTGGAATAGGCACTGCGTAGCAACCAAGCTTGTACACATAGCGGCATATGTCGACATCCAGCTTGGAGTTCCAAAATCGCGAAGGCAATGGAAATCAACCCGTAAAACAAACAGCTTCTGCCTGCCAATCGTTCATCAAGTCTATGATCAGTGTGGGTTTCAGTACAGCTGCCCTAAGACCAGCGCATGAACTGTGGCGCCCCCGGCCGCAGCACGTTGTCCCCGACCACTATGGCCTTAGAGGCGGGAAGATTCAAAAGTCAGGGTCCAATATAAACACACATTTAGTATAAATCATGCCTCGCTTTGGGTCGAGGAAAAAGGGACAACCTTGGAGCCTCAGGAAAGGAAGCTCTGCAGCTGTGCCCAGTGGTAAGTATTCAGATGGATATTAACTGTAGCCTTTCTAGCAGACCTTATCAAAAAAACATTTAACAAAGATGGCAACTTACAACAACGATAACGATAACAACAATTACAGTGAAAGAGCTAGACCCAAATCTGATACCCTAACCCTCAAACCTGAACCCTAAACCCTGAACCTTACACCCTAAACCTTGAACCCTAAACCCTAAACCATTGGCTGCTGCAAACTCGCTGTTCTCAGGGTCAGAATCTGCCACCCTTAATTCTATAGCCAGGCAGGCATACAACGGGTGGTATCTAAAATGTAAATAATTGTAATGGACTATAGCGCATTGCTTGGTTGTAACTTGGGGTTTGCCTACCTGGATCCTATATAACCTGCTTGCGTGGTGGTCCATGCAGGGGAACGTAGATTTGCACCTTGGCGAATAGCACGTTATATACATGCATGGTTCAAGGTTGAGGTTTAGTGCTGGAAGTCATGATAACAAGAACCCTGCTCGTAGAAGGCACACGCAAACAGCTTGGACACCCTTGAGTTCGACCACTGGATCTTCAGGCGCCGCGCAGTGTCTGAGAGCATGTTGTAATCCACGATGCGTTGTAGATCCTCCCCACTCTATGGGATCTGTGTACGTGCTTTAGGGTTAACGGCTACTTAGATTAGGGGTCATCACGGTTCCAGGAAATGAGGGAGAAGCTCGTGCCTCTTTGCAATCCATTACAGCAGAAACCGACTCGTTCAAAAACTACAGTTACGATTCATCTGGGGTTCTATAAGGTGTCGTCGGGACGATGGCATATTTTTGCGAGTTTATCTGCCCCGAAGGCTGTACTGAATCCCACTTTCCTACTTGCTCCCTGGTCTATGGCAACCACAGCAGTCAGCCGCTGTCCAAATGCATCTTCGTGCCCTGCTGGTCGAAGAAGAGGATGTCAATCGACCTTGTGCCACCAGACTCGTACTATGGCAAAACATTGGTCTCAGCTGCGTGTATCCTGATGCTTTTGGTGTCTGCATCACAGATTTGACCGAATCAAATTGGGGAAGAGTGTTCGTCTAGATCAGATCCACAAAAACCAAATGCTGTGTTAGCACGCTTCACACAAACTAGATAAAAACTCAGATCATTCAGTTGCCGTTTTTCCTGCATACCCCTGAACATCCCTGAATCCAAACTATGGCAGTTTCCCGAAGTAGATGGACCCCAATACAGACCCCAAAATATTCCAATCTTTATTATAGGAAACACCAAAAGCGTACCCCTAATTTTCGGAAACCCTAAACCCTCAACTGCACTAAAGCCTCTACATCCCTATGTAACCCCTATATAACCCCTACAACCCCCTTTGAAGGTACCCCTAATTTTGGGAAACCCCACCGCACTGATCCTGGAACTCTCCAGGATCCTGGCTTGAGCCTATCCGAGCTTTCGGTTTCATGATGTACAGTAGTCACTGTAACTCCTTAGAGTTTTAGGGTTTAGGGTTTGGGGTCTGGGGCTTAGGGTTTGTAACTCCTAAAGACTCCTGGCACTCTTGAGGCGGAATTCTCCTAGCCTTTCAGGCCTTTCACCCCCTAACCCTGAAAGAACCCGTTGCAGGGTCTACCTGGGAGTTTCTCAAAATGGGGGTGTCCTTCGGGAAGCTGGAAAATTATGTCGACAAAAAGGAGCCCCTAGAAAGGGTTTGCCTAAGAACACTCCAAAGTCCACCTTTTTAAAATACAACGTGTTTGATTCACAAAAAGAATGGTGTTATCTTACGGTCCCAAAGTGGGAAAAAACGGCTTACTCAACTCCCCTGCCTTTAAAAGCCTGAAGACTGCTGGGCCACCGTACTTCTCTGGCAATCTGTCCTTGAGCCGCGGAATGAGGTTCTCGCTGTGCCCACACTGCAGCCACCAAGTGGGCTTAGGGCTTAAGGGTGTATAGTATAGGGGTTTGGGTGTAGGGTGTAGAGTTAAAGGTGTAGGATGCAGGGTGTAGGGTTTAGGATTCAGGGTTTAGGAAGGTTTAAGATCCACAAGGATTTGCAGGAGGTTGGGCCTTGCAGTTGGTAGAGAACAGGCCAACAAGGGTTTAGGGTTTAGGGTTAAGATATACAATAGGTGGAAGCCCCACCCAGTAATAGTGACTACAAGGGCTAATAATGTTGCTTATATCAGGATCCTCGTATATTCCCATTATACCACTATTTCAGGGTGGAGACCACCTAACATGTACAATATAGCACCAGAAATCCCACAGGTTTATAGTGCCCCATAAGTAAATAGAATATTGTTTTGGGTACATTATAATAAGGTTCCCATATACCCCATAGTCTATCTACTTAAGGGGGACTATAAACCCTAAACCCTAAACCCTAAATAGCAGTTTCCATTTTCTTTTCCATTGTCCCTATATAACCCCTTTCAAAACCCCATAGTCTATCTACTTAAGGGGGACTATAGGTACATAGGGTCATGTGGGCTTTCCACGAACGATATCTGGGCGCGAAAACCTCAGCTCGAAGTTTTTAAAGGGACCTTAATTTTAATGGGAACCCCGAACAGGGAACCCCAAGAATATAATAGGAACATAACAGAAAATAAGGACCCTGGTGGGTATATTCCTATCTTATTCCTACTATATTCTTGGGGTTCCCTGTTTGGGGTTGCCATTAAAGTCCCTTTAGTTTTGGGGCTTGAGGTTGCAGGGCCGCGGGCAAAACCCTAAGGGTTCGTGTACCCAAAATGTAGGTCCCCTTTGAAGGGGATCTATATGCGTATATAAAGAGATATAGGGTCTAGGTTTATAGGGTTTACGTACCCAATCATCAGGTACTTGGGTTCGGGGCAGTAAAAATCATAATACAGGTTATGTGTAAGTATATGATTGTTAGGCACTCGAACCCTTAGGGTAATGGAGGCTTATAGCTGACGAAACAGAAAGGTTAAGGATGCTGGCCTGAGCCTCAAGCAAGATGTTTTTCTGGAGTGATGAGTTTGTTCTAACCTTCGCTACGGCGTAGAAAAATCTGACAGGGCTCTGATTCTCTCTCATGCGGATTGCGGGCTTTGTGGTCTAGGGGCTCGGGCTCAGGGTTTGTATTGAGGGATTAGGGTTTACTTCTCACGGCCAGGGACAAGCAGTAGTAAGAAGCCATCCTTTGCAAACAAACGCCTCTGGTTAAAGTACTAAGTAATTTCTGCTGGGTGATATGCCCATGGATGGGATCCATCCCAAAAAGCCCCGACAACCCGAAGGAACTACATGCGAGTCCTTGGGCAAAAGCTGGTTTGGCTTCAGTGATTTTGCGCAGCGCCAACAAGAAACACATCGTTTGATCTTAAGTGGTTGTACATGTCTGTTCATGCACATCCAAATGAGTGTGCTTAAGCCTTGGCTGAAGATGCACGCATTTTCATCTGTGCGGAACGCTTGGTAGTTTGGTTGCACTTGCCTGGGTGCAGGAAAGGTGGGGCCCCGGTGGAGACTTATAGTAGATGGTTGTAAACTTGACAGTAGGAACACAACAAGCGTATTTCCAAACTCGAGGTCAGTTGCCGCCATTTTGTCTACCCATGAACCACCACTTTGGCTTATATAGCTAGTAGTCACGCCGGGGGATAATGAGGAGTGTCAGTGTGTGCAGCCAGCATAAGGCTAGTTCTCCAGATGTTCCCAAATTTTACGAATCGTAGGGTCCAAAACCCGAAGGGCATACGATGTCCACAGCCACTGTAGACTCCAATCTCTATGTGAGCTATAATCTAAACTCTAGTATCCCGCTTAATAACCCCTATAATGTTCGCCTATATAACCCCCTTTAAGGAGTTTAGACTATAGCTCATGCATCATTTTCCCACAAAAAGGACACGCTTGCACCATCTGAGAAGCTGACCCAAATTTCGATGTGGTCTGTGAGTCCAGCCCACCTGTTAAGACAGGACCATCGCAGCCAAAGAATCCGGGTTTAGGGTTTATAGGGTTTATAGGGTTTAGAGGATTTAGGGTTTAGGGAAACAGGAGGTTCGAAGCTTAGAGCTCAGGGTTCACGGGGCCTGTTGTTGGCCAAAGAATGTAGGCTCACCAATTTAATGCTCGAATAAGAACTTTACCTTGTGTAGGGAAACCCTGTACAAATGCTGAAGCTTAGGTCCTGCCCCCCACAGATCATTATGGGGGTCATGTTACAAGCTCTATATAACTGTATGATAGATATTATCCTGCTGTTAATAAGTGGGGCCAGTACCCAATCTGAAGCCATAATCCGTGTTGCAGACCGTGGAAGCTTAAGGAGGCTTGGACCTCAGTGGCTTAGCTTCAGCTGGTCCAGGTCTTGGGGGCTTAAGGCCTCAGATTTCTGTTCTGATAACTTAGGACTTACATGAGCTATAGTCTAAACTCCTAGTATCCCCCTTAATAACGCTTATAGTAGTTCCCCATATGAGCTGGCGTCAAAATTA
>CAJNIZ010043056.1:0-13362 GCA_905231905.1 Symbiodinium pilosum
GGCCTGGCGCTTGCAGGGTTTAGGGTTGGTAGTAGGGAATAAGGGAAAATAATCACTAAACACTCCCTATGTAATATATTCCTTTATTCCCTACTAATCAGCCTAGAAGCGCGAATAATTTGTAAATTGTTCCCAAGTAGCCCGCACATAGGCATACTTCAAAATCCCCTCCCCACATCAAAACCGCCGGACAGATGACAAATAGTCCCTCGATGATAGAGTTTCTTGTTAGGAGGTGGCGGGTCAGTATTCGAAGGAAGGGAGTACACCCCAAATCCTTATTCCAACTGTTGAGGCCCGTACAGTACAGTACCGCGATAGCACCCCTAGTCCTGCGCGCGTTGGGATAGAGAATGTAGAGTATAGGACGCAGTATTACAGACGCAAGCCGGCCTTCGACGGGTTTGGGATTCACAGCTTAAGGTTATGCTTAAGCGTTTGAGGGTAGGGTATAGGGTCCCCAAATATTCCCAAAATTCGCTTAATCTACCCTCAAATTCCCGAAATCCAATCCCCTAATTCTCCAAAACGCTGAGACCCTCTTTATGCGAATGTAAACGGCCGCATGAATTTGGGACGTAGATTCCCCAGCCGCAAGACGTTTGAAGTCTCCAAAAGATCTGATTTCGGGATTTCATGCATGTACCCCGCAGAAAAAGGATATACAAAAGAAGGTAAGGGAATGGATAAGCAAATGGAAACTGCTGTATGTTTTGAGGCTCATGGTTTTGAGGTTACCCTTGCTAAGATCATCAGCTTAGGCCTTAGGATGTCAGATTGTAGGGTGAATGTACGGGAGCAGGCTTCTGGCCTCATGCAGAGGCGCTATAGACAAACTCCTGGCATCCCCCTTAACAACCCCAACAATACCCCCAAGATAAGCCCCTATACACCCCCCTTCAGAGGGTTTAGACTTTAGCTCATTTGGGCTTCCAACGCGGACGACTACCCGATACCGCCCTAAACTCCCAAGCCTCTAACAGAAAGAATATGAAGAAGCAATGAGCTCAAAGTGCCCAATCCACAAGTCCCGGCATGAATGCCCGAAGCAGGACCACGATGACTACTGCCCTTGTCCCCATCAGAGCCCTTAATAAAAACAATAATAGCAGCAACAACAACAACAACAAAAAAAAAAAATAATAACAAACAACCCTACCTCCTCATACGCCCCATTATACTATTGTAGTTTCCATTTTCTTTTCCATTATCCCACGATAAGTAAAGCAGAGGACAAGGAAGCTCAACGTTGTGCAAGCAAGCCACTACTGTTGCCTTTGGAAGGTTTCCTCAAGCATGAGCCATGGGACTCCAGCGTGCATGGGGCACGTAGTGAGCCTGCAACCAAGGGATAGGTGGTTTAAGGTGGTTGGGCCTCTAATTTTGAAAATTTCTGATCTCAAGGAGCGGCCAAAATGTCTGATGGCCTGTAGAAATTCCTAAAAAACTATAGTGTTGGGGTTTAGGCGGTTTAGGGCTTGCGGGATTATGATTTTCTAAGAGTACAGTGTAAGAAATTTCTACCAGCACGGTCGATCCGATGGGTCTTTCCAGGCGGTGCGCTGTTTGGGACCCAGGAAAATCAATGCATCACAGGTTGGCTTGGAATAGGAAAGGGCACAATGCGATGTAGGGACAGCTATTGAGGGCTGTCAAGTGATACAAGGACTACTGTAAGGATCCATTCCTTCGTTCCCTACCAAAACGGCTCAGTCCACAAATCCCATAATTAGGCGAAAAAAGACAGGTTGGTACTGTGGGTTCAATCTCAAGGTCTGAGGTTTGCAGTTTTAGGTCAGGGCTCCTGATCCAGGGTGCAAGGTGTAGAGCTCAGACCCATTTGATTGGGGTTATATAGGGATAATGGAGAAGTGAGGGTTTTTCCGGAACAAAACCACTACTTCTTAAGTTCTCTCTACAGGACGGCTGGGCAACCACAGGAGACAGCGGGATAATCTACACTGCCTGTACAAAGCTCATCTTAGCAGGCGCCAGCAAACCCGCACTGACAGCGCGAGCGCGACATGTCCAAAATCTGATTCGCGGCCAAACCCTCTGGCTACAGTACCTACATCAGCACCTTTCAGGATCTTTTGCGGCAAAATCCTGGCACAAGTCACTCCAAGCATGCTTGCAGTCCATTTTTCCGCTACACGCAATGTGAGCATCCTCCAAGGCGCGCTAAACAAGCAAACACAATCATGGGCTTCACGCTTTGAGATGCCCCTCACAGTCTCATGACCGCGACCGCAAACAAGCCGTGGTGAAGCTTCTCATATCCACCGGAATACGATCTTCACCTAAAGCCCTTCAGAATCCTGCACAACCCGATATCTACAATCATCTGTCCATACTCACAGTAAGACAACACTCCTCCTTACGACCAGGCCAATGGCCCTAAAATTGCATCAGATAGTCCCAACATAATCCCATACACACTCTATAACATTCATTCTTGCAGAACAACAAAGTGCAGCGAAGCCCTCACCCTGTGCGCGCAAGAACATTGAGAGCAGAAAGTTTGATAAAGGTATTCGATTCTATTGCATGAAGAAAGGATTAGCAACGCATACTCATGATAGCAATGACGAAAACTCGAATACCAGCACGAGCACGAATACTCATACTAATACTCACAAGAACAACGTGGGAGCATCTCAAAATTCACCCTATATACTCCGCAATAAAAATCCAAAAAACCATGTAATCCTATATGTCCCTAGGTGACAAACGGCGTCAATTTTGAAACATGCCTACATCCCTACACCCTTAACCCTTGACCAAAACTCTAAACCCGAATCCATAAACCTTAACCCGTAGGCCTGCACTTAGAACCCTAAAATAAACCCTAGACATACGCGCTGAACTCACATGATCTGGGGGATAAGTATATATATACGGGACACTATACTGGACTACTATAGGTTATCAAGACGGAAACTGAGAGTTTAGAAAATGGCTCACATGAGCTATGGTCAATATTACCAGGTAATAAATGGACGTGGGTTCCTTATGAGGGACTATAGTAGGGACATACGAAGCTACAAGACGAACCTTTATATCCATTGTTAAGCGTCCTTTAACCCTAAACCCTAAACCCTAAACCGCTAATATTGTCGGTTGCTCACATGGAGATCATCTCTGCGCCCTGGCCCGACAAGCGATGTAAGACTTGCTCATCAAGCTCTGACCTTGGAGCTCCGTCTTCAAACAAGGGGCCGAATGAAAGGGGGGTTTAAGGTTTCGGACTAGGGTTTAGGGTTTAGGGTTTTAGGGTTTCAGGGTTTTAGGGCTTAGGGTTTAGGGTGTTTGGGTTCAGGGTTTTAGTGTTTTTTGGACCTTTTCTCCATGGCACGAGTAAAGTAAAGATGCATTACTGCACAGTCCTTGGCAAGAAAGGGCAAGCGCAGGCAAAGGGACGTACACCCTCATGGCCATTAGCACAAGACCAATCTGAGAGGGTGGACAATACCTCCAGCATATAAATCGCAGCGGGCAACCACAGATCCACCTATGCAAAAGAAATCAGCCTCTACCACATGTAGCAGCGGGACCCAATGTTCAGGCACCTTGCAAAAGAAAATATCCCCTGCCACAGCATTGCACGCAGCAATGGGACTCCAATCTCAGCACCTGGTCCTGCATCTATTGCCGCCATACCACCACTGGCTACATCACAGGACATGCTTTCCACTGCAGCCACGCCAACGGAGTCTCTGCCTGATCCTGGTAGCCCTGCACCGATTGCCAGGTCATCCCACGCACGAAGCACCGCTCTCCACCGTGTTGGCATGGATCTCGTACTGTTAGCCCGACATTGTGTCGGGATATAGCCTGCCGCACCTTCTGCAGCAGCCAGGCTCGCTTCGGGCTCGTCCACGCCGAGGACCGCCGCACCGCCCTGCCCCCCATAGTTTGCCGCATGTCCATCCTTTGCTGGCTCCCGGCCTCCTTCGCCACGTGCCTCTCCCGAACCTTCACCGGCAGGTCCACATAGTTCTGTCTTTCCATCGTTCACCACATCTACGAGTTCTGCATCCATATGCACACCAGCTTTCTGGGCCAACTCAGTGGCCGCACATGCTTGAAATGCTTCTAACACTTCAGCTCCACAACGTCTCAAGATCATGTCATCCGTGAAGCCCCCGCTGCGATAACGTTGGTACCAGGAGGCGCCGATCTTACTGTTCATCACCTCTGCCACTCCAGGCAGCATCTCTGGCAACAGTTCTGCTGGGGTGGCCGACGGGGCCACGACCGTCTCTGTGTCATCCATGTCCACATCTTCGACCGTCTGCTCGCTTGTCATTGCATCCGACTTGCCCTTCACTACTCCTGTTGCGATTTCCCTGCCTTGGTTGTCCCCAATCATAACCACAACCTTGACCCTCTTGAATCGTTGTTCTTTTCCCACTGCGTTCCAGAGCTTCCGCCATTTCTTTGTCTTCCTGCTGCCGGGCTTGTTCAGCTTGTTTTTGGATCTGGTACCTTTGCCACACTCCAACATGGCGAACCATTGCTTGACACACCAGTTGCTAACTACTCCTTGCGCTCTCTCCTCCCCATCCTGGAAAGCAGCCGGGAGTGCTTCAAGCCTGGCCAGTCTGTCCTTTGCCGCGGTGTCAGACCCTGCTTCCGGGCTTGCTTGAACTGGTCCACTATGCCCAGGAGGCAGTTAGCTGACATCGAGGACTTGACTTTGTCTTGTCCCTCCAGCTTGGTAAGGGCCACACTGAAGGGCGCCACTCTGTCCACCATGAGCGTAACCACCTCCGTCTCCCTCTCCTTCTTACCCTTCCCTCATCTCATGGCTGTCTGCATGAACCTCTCCTCATCCGTCTTGTCCGCTTGCTCCTCCATTCTCATGAGGTCCACATCTCTGAGCAGTTCAGCGAGAAAGGCCCGCACAAAGACCAAGAGCTGTCCAAAGGCCAGTCCTCGTTCTGATTTACCGAGGCCCGCGACGTTCTCTCGGATGACGGCGACCTGCTCGTCCGACAAAATGGTATTCCTCTCTGGCTCGAACGGATGTGTCATTCCTGTCAAGTTGCTCCACTAGTTCACACCCTGCAGGTGCAGGGATCGCAGAGGCCGTGCGAACACTTGCTGATCACGAGCTTGTCGGTGCTCTCGATGGTCCAGCCGGCGCAGCGCTGGAAATCCCTCTTGCGCGCCTGTTGCTTGTCCCTCGCCACGGCGGCTTGACCGGTGTGGACGCCGGCGTGCTCGAGTTTGGCCCCCTTTTCAAAGGCTTGGGCTCCGAGCTCTCTTCCGCTGCATGAGGGCATTCTCGTCCTTCTCTCCCGGGCGCTCTTCCTTCAAGTCCTCGCAGCTCACCTCAGTGTCGTCCTTCTTGCCTTATTTGCATTCAGGTTGTCCGCGAGCCAGTCCTGCACCCGCTCTCATCCTTGCTTGGAATTATGATGTTGTGCTTCCGGAAGGCGAATACTGAGGGGCCACGGGCATGTTCTGCACAACCTTCACCCTGGAAGCGGAGTCCTCCTGGTCCGTCAGCAACTCCTTGGGTGACACCGACGCCAAGAAAGACCGCCACAAACATGAAGTATACCATGGGCACTTACGGCACTGGAGACACCGTCACGTCAGGAGATGCCTACTGCGAGTAATCTCAGCTGAAGCCGATCATCCGCACGCAGCAACACTTCCTAGTGTTCCAATGACAACTGCCTTCCTGAACTCCATGGAATACAGACATGCTGCAGCCAATTGTGAAGAAACCCTTGCCACTGTTGTCTGTTGAGCGCAGCTAACTGCTTCCTACTACCATCTTGATAGCCCGCTCGATATTCATCAAGTGGGGGAAGTGGTGTGTGTGTGTGTCTGCTTCCTGTGGTCAACGCTCGTGTCCCTCCCACCACTCTAGTGTTCTATAGCTGGACAGTCTTCCAGATGCTGTGGGGCAATCCCTTTCCACTCCCTCCCTCACCCCATGCCCCGTGAACTGCCAGAACGCAGTAGCATGCCTGTCTCCCTACCTGCCCAACCCTGCATGTAGACCACGGCTCGTGCCACCCTCAGTGCGCGCTGCTCACCCCTCCCCCCCGCGCCTTTGGAGACCCATCATTTTCCTTACGCAGTTGTAGTGGAAAAAGTTCAGGTATCGTTGCAGCTGCAAGCTGGGGCGCAGGGCCCTCACTGTCCACTGCATCGACCCGAAGACTGCCGTGCCCAGGATATTCAGGCGACGACCCAGGGTAGCCTTGGAGGTGAGACGGGGAGGACGGCCAGAAACTTCAGCCGCGCCTTTTCGATAAGGTGTTCCATGATGATACTTTCTGTGGCCCCCAGCGAGATGGGGAGATTACCATGAGCGCCTCCCCGTCTTTCATCGACACCAGGGGAACCCCATCGATGTAGATTTCCGGGTCCATTGAGGCATAACAGCTTACACTTCGGCGGCTGGACGTACAGTCTGTAAAAGGCCAGTTTGGGGAGAAGACTGTCAAGCATCACCCGCATTGCCTGCACACTGGACATCCACGCCAAAACGTCATCCATAAAGCATGATTTTGTGGTGTTCATGCCAGCCAGAATCTCCCCCTGTTCCTGTCCTACCGACCCAGCACCGTGTCCATGAGCTTGGCAAAGATTAATGGGCTTTCCGTAGCACCTTGCTTAACTCCTGTGCTGGGATCAATAGTGCACTGCGTCCACGACAAGCAGAGTGTAACATCTGCACTTGCAGGCAATCTCACCAGCACCGGCACTCAAACTGTCTCTCTCCCTCACACCACTCAATGATCCTCACCGCGAATCTTTCCCTGGGTAAGGAATCGAAGGCTCTTTTCAAGTCGCGTTCGAGAAGGTAAGCTGGTACGTCCACTCCCGCGCTCACCTGCAACGCCGTCCATGCAAACTCTGATGGCTGGCGTCCCCTCATGGCAAACTGCATCCCTTGCGTCGGCCTCAATTGTTATTTCAGTCTGCGTAGAATGAATCTCGAGAACGCCTTGCTCACACGCGACGCCAGAGCAATCGGTCTAAGGTCTTTGCGGAGCTTCGGCGATGAGAGCTTTGGAATGAGGATCGCGACCGACTGGTCCCATTCCTGTGGCACATCCCCCGACCTGAGGATCCCATTAGAGTAGTCCGTCAACGCCGTCAGAGAAGTAGGACAGGAGATCATGGTTTGCAGAAGTTCGGTTGGGATTCCATCCGGCCCAACCGATCGCCCCCTCTTCCCCTTCTTGATCGCCTGTGCCACTTCTTCCTCACTGAACGGCTGGAACTCTGCATCATGGACGACCGAGTTTGCAAGCCGACTGAGTACCTCAAAATACCCTTTTGGTTGGCGTCATGGAACACTTCCTCAGAATGCTTGGCAATGTCTTGTGCTGGGTTGGATGTCATCACCCCATGGCTTGGCTGGCTTCGTGATCTTCTTGTAGAGCTTCCAATCTGAGCATGCTATCTGGAGCCTCTCGCTTTTCCATGTAACCCTTTCCGCCCTCAGTGCCCTGAGATATTCCTTGAACCTGCTGCTTGTTTTGAATGCGGTGCTCTTTCTTTTAGGTGCTTGACAGCCGCACTACTCCTGAATTTGGGTCCTCGGCTGATAGGTTTGGTGTGTGTCCGGGCAAGCTGCTGGAGCGGAGTGGTGGTGATTTCGCTGATGGGTGGTGGCGTTCGGGAGACCATCCTGGGCCCTCCTCTCAGCTTTCCCTTTTTGCTGCAGCTCTTACCCTTGATGCCAATGGCCAGCACCACTTTATCGTGATCAGTCCCAACCTCCGCTCTGCTACCCTCCTCAATGTCCAAGTGTTTCTGGTCTTCCCCTGTAACGAAAGCTCATAAGGTTTAGGCTTTAAGCTCGGGGTCTATGGTTTAGGCAAAGCCCTATATTATTACAAGAAGCCTGGCGGGCCGGAATGCGAAGCTGAGAGGGCTCGTTGGGGGTTTGGGGTTGCGCAGGCAAGGGCTTTGTGTTCAATTCACAAGCCATACGTTCAAACCCCACGCAAACTCTCGATTATGGCCTCCACCCTTCTGAGCAGAGTTTACCTTGTACATCATTCCAAGCGTATGAAGCAAAGCCTAGTCCGAACCCTGTACGCATTGCCCGAAGCCCCGAGTTGATTTTTTTTCGTAGGTCCTTAGGTTCTTCCCTAGCTCCTTCACCTTTATTGTTGGCTCTTGGGTCCATCCCTGGCTGCTTAATCTTTCTTCTTGGTCTTTGGGTCCATCCCTGGTTGTTTCAATGTTTCTTGTTGGTCTTTGGGTCTATCCCTGGCGGTTTCATTTTCTTGTTGGTTCTGGGTCCATCCCTGGCTGTTTGACTTTCTTCTTTCAGAACTCGAAGGGCTGCGTGGCGGGCGGCTGCTGCAGCATGGGCGCATGGCTCCGCAGAATCCAAAGCTTTTTTGGGTTTGACATGGTTGTTTGGATTTAGGGTTTTAGGGTTTAGGGTTTTGGGATATACACGGATCCACTGTATGTAGGGCTCCAAAAATGTTGCTGAAAATACTCGCGTAAGCTTCTGGAGAATGGTTCTCTTGGGAAACATACATCCTACTACTGCTCAAGAAGGGCAACTTGAAGTATGGGTAAGGTCTAGGGCAGGTTGAGGGTTCGGATGCGAAATTCAAGGTCTAGGGCATGGGAACAATGCAGGACAGTCTTAAGTCCAAATGCTATGGTGTACACTTCTCCGAGCTTCGTGGAGGAGGCCTTTGAGAAGGATGATGGATCTACGAGATGTCTGTCTCAGGAGGTTAGGGGTCTTGGGGTCCAGACTCTGGAAGGATTCAGACGAAACGGTTCATCCTGAAGCCCCTCATGCTGCCATAATCCTTGATGACCCACTTGAAAAACGCTACCACACCAACAGGCACAAGATCAAACAGCTGCAAGGCCCCAATATACTATAGTAGTTTCCATTTTATTTTCCATTATCCCTATAACACCCCAATATACTATAGTAGTCTCCATTTTCTTTTCCATTGTCCCTATAACACCCCAAAATACAATAGTAGTTTCCATTTTATTTTCCATTATCCCTATAACACCCCAATATACAATAGTAGTTTCCATTTGATTGAACCCAGGTGCACAGATTGGGAGACGCCAATCGGGACGGAGAGGCTCGGGGTCTGTTGCATTTGGTCACGGCGAGACTGCTGTTCGAAGAACCTGCCATTTCTGGGTTGCTGTTAAGGAACTTAATTCAAGTTACTATATTGGGGAAACCCCATTATTTAGTATATATACCCATTATGGTAACTTTATTTAAGTTCCTTAACAGCAACCCAGATTTCGACTTGAGGGTTCAGAGTTTGGGGCCTTGAGATTTGAGAACTCTGGTGTTGATATGCAAGGTGTGTAACTTCAGCTTCCGAATAGATCCGAAGCTCCTACAATCCCCCGCAAAAATGTGATTACAACATTGAGCGGGACAAGCCACATACGTGCACTCAGATTTCTCTTCCAAGGAAGCTGAACGCCCTGAATCTTATCAATATAATGCCGTGCCTCTGGTCGATGTCTCCTGCTGTTGTGGCTTCGAGACTGAGCAGATCACATGTGGTAGTTTCTTTACAAAAGGGGCCACTCTAACATACTGCAGTGATGTTTCTAGAAAACGGAACACGAAAACAATTTCATGTATGAAAACTCCCATCTCAGATTGCCGAGATCCCTAGAAAAGCATTGCCGACAAATTGCAGGGCGTGAGTTTCCGCACTGGGCATTCGCACAACGAAATTATGAATACAAAAAAATCAGTCATGATGGCAAACCACCACAGAGGCTTCCTGGAGCCAGAATTTCCCTTAGCAGTTCCTATGTGGCCGCTAGAATATTGTACTTGCCATTTTCTTGGCCATTCCATCATTCACTACTAACCACCCTAAGCCCATGCTCCTGTGATGTACCTGCCATCGAAGACCGATGCATCAAAGCCAAAGCGGAGTCGGTCGGGGTTGAGGCCGCGAACGCACTCCACCTTCGTTTTGGGTTTGGCGACAGAAAATCAAATAGAAACTGAGGGTTCATAGCGATACATAGGGATTAGGATTGGCTTAATTGTTGTTAGCAAGGAATGGGGGAGTCGAAAAACATGAAGCTACCGTCTAAGGTGTGAAAGGATGCCGGTTGCCCTTAAGGCCGGCGCGTGCCCACCATGCTGCTATGCGTAATCCTGCATAGCAAATGGTGGGTGTGTGGGCACAAAGTACGGTGTTCATATAGGGTTTAGAGTTGTTGGTCAGGAAGAGAGGAACGGATCCCTGTGGTAGCCCCTCTATAATACACGAGAATATTGTAGTTTAAATGTCCTTGTTCAGTTCTTCGTTCTCCACTACAATCAGCGAGTCCTTCGTTTCTGGTAAGTGGCTTGGTGCTTCCCCATGCTTACGAGGCTTGGGGCTGGGAGCTTGCATGGTCCAATGGACGCGGAGCTTCTGTGATTAGAGAAAGAACTAAAATACAAATAAAAAATGCGTGCAGATATACCAACACATTTCCTTTTGTATATATACATATGTAATATACATACGCGTATACATCACGGCAGAATTCCCCTGCTGCCGCTGGCCAAGCTCAAAACTCCCTGGTACTTAGCAGAGAATGGGCTTACTATTAGCATTATATGGCAGGTTGCCAAAAATTATGGTCGCTTTGGGGTAGGGACTACTGAGCACCGGGTAGACTGAAGGCGTAACTCGCGGAAGCTGCTGTACTGCTTCTACACACTTTCGGATCTATGTAGAGTTTAGAGTTTAGGCTTTAGGGTTTAGAGTTTGGGGTTTAGGGTTTAGGTTCATGGCTGGATCACATCCCCAGCCCTCTCGGCCATGGATGCCTACACATTGACTCCGCATTTGAATGAGAAATCAAAAACAACAATAGGGGCTATATGGCAGACTACTATAGGGAATAATGGACAAGAAAATGGAAGCTACTAAGTTATATGAGGCTATATATACAACCTTAACCCTAGCGTTTCTTCCTTGAACCAGAGCATGAGAATGAAGTCTTTTTCATAGCAGCAATTGCAGCCGAAGCAGCAACAACAACCCAAGGCCTCAAAATTGAAATCCCCTAGGGTTTCGGGTTTAGGGTTTAGGGTTTAGGGTCTCGTATTCCCCAAATACGCAAACTTCCCATATTGCATAGTGGTACTAGGTGATGAATATTTTGGGTACTGCCCCAACTCAGTAGCAGTTGGATAATAAGTATCGTATGCTAATATACACATATATATATATATAGCCCGTAACATGGCCCCTATTCTAGACTGTTTCTGAGTGGGGGCAATAGCCAATGAACACCTATTGTTGAGGGGGCCGGGTGATTTCTTATTAGGAGGAGGGGTTTGAGGCTTGCAGCGCTAGCTGCCCGGAAGTGATAAGCATTGCCACGGGAACAAGTAGGTAGCTCCTTTTTTTGGGTCACCTAAACCAAGCATCTTAGTGAGGGATAGTAGACGGAGGATGATTAGGCAACCCAGAAGAAAACGGCATTGTGATACAGCTCCATTCGCTCATTCGCTACTTCTTGGACCCTCGCAACTCCGACCCTTGGATCCCATTCCTCAAACCATCCCAGCCCCGAGGACCAGAAACTCCCTTCCCACATTCCCGCGAGCCGACCAGGTCAGCGAGATCTTGATAGACCACCCAGTCTGCTCCAATCAACTTGACGACGGCCACCTTTTTTAATGAGCAAATGCGACGGCCCTTCTCACTCAAAGGAAACAGAGGCTTGCAGAGAGACTGTGGCAAGTAGATATAGATACATGTATACACATGGACGTAGTCCTCTTGAAGGAACCTCATGTCCACCCTTAAGATGTCTTCACCAACTTCAACATGTCTAGGTCTAGCTTGTGCTTGAAGCAAACCGTCCTTCAAAAACAGCTTCAAACCTGAAACTGATCCCTGGCCCTGCGGCTCGAAAACAATACTAGTAGCAATGCCCTTAAAATGGCTACATCAGCCACGACAGTCAGGATTTGGGAGGGGTTCCACAAACGGGTAACTATAAGACAGGCCGACTATCCTAAAAGCCTGATTGTAGGGACTCCCCAAGATGGGGCCCCTGCTTTTCGATAATCCCAAGCTCATGCCTTGCAAATGCTTTAGAAAAACCAGCATCAGAGAGTCTCATGCTTGCAACCCAGAAGCCCAGAAGCTGAAAGCCTTTTTCAGGGTCCCTTACCCACGCTGCCCTATACCCTTGACACCAAAGCACCCCCACCCCCCCTGTGTGACAAAATCAAACTGAATCTGCAATCTCTCCGTGCCCCCTACACTGGGCTACGGTTGAGCAGTTGGAACTACCACAAAATGGATATGTAGCAAAGAATATGGGGGACTTTCAAATTATAATACGGGGCCCTAATTTAGGGGACCCGAAAAGGGACCATAATTTTGACAATCTCCCATATGGCTTCTGTAACTTTAATTCTTCCCCTGCAAGCCAATAACCCCTGGCCTCATCCCGGCCATTAGCAATCAGGTCCTCCTTCCTTGGAAGATCAATACCGTAAACCTGAGCACACAAGTAGCAAAAGATGGGTACTTCTTACAATAAGCCCTGTAGAATCCCAAAGAAGGAGCCTAAGATTCCCCTTACTATCTCCTACATGCACTGAGTTTTGAGAAACTCCCACATGGGTCTCGCATTGGTGTTCAAGGATCTGGGCTCCGGGAAGGAGAACATGTAGGCTTGTCAGGGTTCTACATGGTCTACAACAGGGGGGGTTGAGGCTTTTGGCGGGGGGCTTGCAATCAGGAACCTAGTGCCAAGACATGCTCACAAGCACGTCGCCAGCATGACTTACACCAACGGCACTGTTGCTGTGCTGTCACCATTTATGATATTGCCAGCTTCATCTCAGAAAAGGAAACGAAATTGTGATCAGCAGCAGAGACCGCCTCCTCCGCAGCTAGAACTGACAGGAGGTAAGGTCCCATGAAAGATGCTCTAATGCAAAACATCACCATCATAAAATCCGTCTTGACACTTCTCTGGCCGACAAGTGTTCCTACAGTCCTTAGAAATATGAAGTGTGGCCATCCAGCGAACAAGCTTCATTAGTCGAAGACCCAAAAGCCCTCCCGAACAGATGAGGGTACACAAGCAAACCCCATGGAACCCTAAACACCTGGAACCCTAAATCCTAAATCCGAAACCCTAAAACCCTAAACCCCTAGAGCCTCGACGCCCCTCTCCACCCACAAGCATGATACTAGACTGGGCTGCTGTTAGGGAACTTGATTTCACTATGTTGGATTTCAGGTTTAGGGTTTAGGGCTACTATATTATCCCCCTATAATGTAAAATCATAGGGTGCAGAATTAATTTGGGAATTTTTTTGGTTTATTTTGGGATTTTTTTTTG
>CAJNIZ010043056.1:18073-46707 GCA_905231905.1 Symbiodinium pilosum
ATGTAATAGGCATATGACTGTATCTATATACCTCACTTAAATACCTGTATATCTATAATTACATGTTCCTACAGTGGGAAGCCCCGCCAGCCGAGGCGGGCGCGCGCTAGCGTTTACAATTATTTGCTATAGATATATATATATATACACGTTCTAGTTTTTCTCTAAATTCCCTAACAGCAACCCAGTTACAGGCTTAAAGTTTGGGGTTCATGGCGTAGGGGTTCAGCACTGAGCACATTTGATGGTTTATCGCATACGGTTCTGAATGACCATAAACATAGCAAGGTAAGCAGCTGGTTTTAGGCTTTAGGGTTTAGGGAGAAAAAAGCAACAAAGGCAGCAGGATCCACGCACTCCAAGAAGTCCATCCTGCTGCCCAGTCATACAACATCCCAAACACATAGCTTCACGGTGATAAACTAGATCACGATGACAAGACATGCAGTATCCTAGACTTCCTAAAGGCCTTGAAGAATTCTCTCACACGCACACGCAATGTTGAGTTTTCTTCTCGGGCCCAATGAGGACATGATGAGTCAGTACATTGCAGGGCCACATGAGAAATTGATACCCTGCACGAAAGCAACTTGACCTAGAGGCCTTCAACCCTAAATCTAAAAACAACGACCGCGAGTACTCTAACAGTTTAGGGCTTTCCCGGCATGCTGACTCGTACAGCCTGCATGACCGAAAGTACCCAAGGTTCTTTATGCCCCGGCCCCGAACCCGAAACCCGAAACCCCAACACCTGGAATCCTGAACCCTTAAACCCTAAAGCCCCAAACCCTAAAAGCCTCAACACAAGACCCAGTTCATCCATGGCACTGCTGCGCCGCTCGCCAGCGCTTTGCCTGTGGATCGTGGCCGCCTGCAACATATGGGAGTCTTAGGGTCCTGAGTTTAAAGGGCGTTACAGGGGATGGTGGGTTCAGACCTGTGGGCAATTATCGGCTCCCATGGCTACAAGCAAAAATCTCAGGATATGACAGAACCTCTATGGGCACATAGAAGTGAAATTATTGAAGTCTGCCTGGTAGGTGACTGGACAGGTCCTCTCCAAAAGAAGCACATTCCATTTTTGGCTGTATGGTGCCAAGCACTCAAGCAATATGTTCTAGGTTTCAGGGAAGAAAGCTTAGCGGTTTTAGGGTTGGTTTGGGGGTAACAAACCAACCAACCCACTTGAAGGTACCTGATTCAAAAGTTGTCCACTAGATGCTTTAGGAGCAGGGGTCATAGGGCCTATGTCTTCTGGCTAGGTATTCGCATCTCTTTTAAATTCAGAGGTTCCCTATTGTTGATGGGATCTATTCTGAAATGTAAAAAACTGAGAACTCCCCAAAAAGTTGCCCAGGCTAAGGGTACACTATGGACTTTTGGACGTGTAGGAGTTATGTAGACTTTGCTCGCAGGGTCGGAAGGCCTCCTGTGGCTTCTGCACCCGGCAGCGCCAGACTGGCTTTACAGGAGTGCAGCTTCCATTGGGGGGAGCTGACATGGGGGAATGGGTTTAGGGTGTAGTGGGGGCTATATAGCGAGTGTATAAGACTCATGTAGGGTCCCCTCTTGTAAGCCCCAATCCGGTAGCTACCTTCGGCAATGGTTCTCCCGAAGGGTCCTTGTCATACAGGGCCCTAAACAACACAAGTACTTACTGGAAAAAACACATGCAACAGAATATGAAAATGGAACGGTACATGAGCAGTGAAAAGATGTAAAGGTCTGGATAGCCACTAACGTAATTTTGAGGCCTTTGTGTGGCACCCCCTACGACAGTTATACAGGGAATGCAGGACCATGGTACGGTGATTAATGATTTAGGCCTCTACATCGCCCTGTAATTCAGAACCCGTTGGAAGGTGACAGGGGTATATGGGGGCTTGTAGGGATATTGAAGAGATCTTACGGGGTGTAGGGTCCACGTACCCAATGCTTGGGTACTGAGACTTTCGGGACTAGCAACTGCAGTCCAGGCTTACGAGGATCACATGATTGCTGGGCACTTGATATCTTAAAATCATGGCTAAAGGCATATACTCTGCTCGTGGGGAGTTTCAAGAACATACGGGCAGTTTGTGGTCCCCCAGATCTAAAGTACCATAGCCGTTTACAATCAAAGGGAGCACCAACGAGACACTAGTTGTTGAGACCAGCCTGTGTTGTTGTGTGGTACAAATAAAGCTCGGCTTCAGGCTTGCATTGCGGCTGAAGTCATCACCACGATGAAGATACATCCCTGAAGATCAACGCAGTACAAGGCCATGACCCGTTCTTGTCCTCATTCTTGGGCTTTAAAGTTTATGAATTAGGCCCCTACCTCATAATTAACGGACGTTTTGGAAGAAAAAAGATTAGCCAACGCTGTCTGCAGCCGGGGTACGAGAAGCCACGTGCAACGACTCCAGCACATGAGGCCGGGCGGTGACCTAAAAAAATATCAATATTAAAAGTAATATTAAGATTGATATTAATATGATAATATTATTATTCATATTAATATTAATAATATATTAAAAATAAACGGTCCCACAATTACTCAGGTCTCTGTCAGATTTGTAAACCCAGGGGTATGGTTTTGCAGAATTGTGGGTGCCGCTTCTCGTCTGGATCCCGAAAGTAGGAATACTACTCAAAGGCGCTTTCGCGGGGCGACTACATGTTGAGAACCTTCATATGGGCAACATGTGAACCTGTCTGATCCTCCACAAGGCCAGATGCATGGAAGCAAAACACTCATTATGCCGGGAAGTCTCTAAAACGTTCATCGGCTTCTGGTGCTGTTCAAACTAATTGCCTTTGTTCCAGCCCACTTCTTGCACAAAACCCTGAACCTGTAGCACTGAAGTTTCGAGCTGAAGCCTCGTGCGGCAAGTCTTTAATTTTCGAGACTAAACTACCCCTTAAAGTTGGCATCATCTACTCGATGCTACTACAAACCCGTGTAGTAATGGGCTAACAAGACCATGAACCCAATCAGGGTAGCAGGAATTGCCGGTCCAAGTAGCCAGAGGATTTTCCGAGGTCCACTTCTGCATGTAGCAGAACAAGAGCCTTGAGCGGGCAAAAGTTGAGGGGCCTGGCCTAAGCTAGGGGTCGAAATGATTTGAAAGTGTGTTTGTGTACGATATTTCAACTAGATGAGAATTACGAGGGAGTTGCGGTATCCTACGGTACCTGCGCAAAAACTATGAGGGAATAAGATGAGCCGTCGTAAGGTCTCTACAGAAGATGCTTCCCTTGAAGCCGAGCATGTGCCGTTTAAGATTTGGTGTTTACGAATCGGTCCCAGTTCAGAGGGACACCCAAACAGGACACACCCCCTTCAGAACTTCCGGACAAAGGGAATGAGAAAAGACCCGAAGGGTGATAGTGCATCTGTTTAAAGTGGCGGCCCCGATGAACCTCACAACATTTAACTTCAATTATAGGGAGCTGACGCACTTGCTAAAAATGACCACGTGACCGTATGGTATATACATGGGCCACGAATGGGTCTGAGATAGATACTTTGGGGCTTTGGCGTCCCAGGTATATACTACTTTGCAGCCGCGGAGCTACGGGCAGCGATTCCTTCATGCAGTTTGGACGGTCTCCGGAGTTGTTTGCTTGTCTGTCACCGAAATAAGAAGATTTCGGTAAGCCCAACCCAGAACACCATTCGTTAAAGTCCGATGACAGTTGTATGGTCCGCATTTTTGCGGTGGGGATTAGCAGGACCATCTTGCTACATTACCACATCCACTATCACTTCTATAACCCATCGCCGCCACTGCTCACTATTACTGTCTCAGCCTCTGATCGAACGCCAAGCCCTAACTCTCAATCCGCGTTCCACAATCCTTAAAGCTTGAGCTCTATAGGGTTTAGGGTAATCACTCAACTTTCCTACATCGTAACCCCTGGATCCTAACTGCCAAGCCCAACTCCATCTGCAGCTTTTGCGTATCTGCTGGTATAGACCAGAAAGATATCCCTATTTGGGCAAACCCTAAACCCTAAACAGTACAGGCTCCCACATAACCCTCTGTAACCCTATATGTCCCCTATAGTCCCCTTTGAAGTTATCTCATGTTGGGAAACCCCCATATCTATCTTCCCAACTCAGGCATCCGCTGCTTGGTCCTCTGTGGTAGCTTCTTGGAGGCCCAGCCACTCAGGACAAGCTGCCTGCTGAGAGAAGGCTGGGGCTTCTAGTGCAGTATCATATTGGGGTCTAGGTTTAGTCTTTAAGGTTTAGGGTTTAGTCTTTAAGGTTTATAGGGTCCAGTCTTTCGGACTTGGGGTTTAGTCTTTAGGATTTAGGGTTGAGAAGTCTTCATTCTTATGATCGTGCTGTCGATGCCAACATGTTTGAGCGGTGAACGCGTAGAAACGAGCAGAAACCAAGGAACAAAAACAACACCCTTGTAGCTCCATACATGTACTGCTGCACGCCCTGCATCCTAAACTTTTTGCGCCAAGAAACCTAAAGCCGATGATTCAATTTCCCATCTCAACCCTGAACCCTGGATATTCAACACGCAAGCCTTTGCCTTGAACTCTAAACCGTACACCGTCCAGCCCTGACCCTCATGACCGAAACCTTAAGCCTTGAGCCCCAAACCTCAAGCAATACGGGTCAGAAGCGGAAGCCCTTAGGAGTTGTTTGCTACAGCGTGTTGTCGCATATCTTTAGAGGACACCCCACCCTGAAATCGTGGTATAATAAGAATATAAGAAGACCCTAATATGATCCCTATTATCCCTTATAGTTACTATTACTGGGTGGGGGGTCCACCTAACGCATATCCAACATCCTTCATTTGTGGGTGCGTGGACAAGGTGCAGCTGGGTAAAATGACAAGGTCTAGACCAACTTACCTAGAAAACCCCCACAAGCCTAACTTCCTCAGCCATAAGAAGCCCTAAGCCCGAAACCCTACTTTTATTTCAAATCTCAAATTTGAGAATTAAACCACTATCCCAAAACCTATCAAAATCGTCAAAGAAGCCATTCTGCCTACTTGGGAAGTCCGGCTTAACCCTATAAACCTTTGATCTTAAAGCTCCCAACCCTACACCCAAAACCCTACCATAAACCCTAAAACCCTACATCCCACACCTTTTAAGGAGACCAGGGTGCCGCCAGCCGCCGTGCTGCCACAGCCGCCTTCACACTGAGGCGGTTTCCAGCCGCATCGAGGCTGGCGGCCTCAGGAATCTGGGGTTTTATGGAGTTTTATAGGGGGTTTAGGGTTTAGGTTTAGGTGTCCCCCTTAAGTAGATAGAATATGGGGTATATGGGGATCTTATTAAAATATACCCAGAGCCATATTCTATCTACTTAAGGGGGACTATGGGTGTCGTTAGGAAAATGTTATAGATTTTCTTTAAGGAACCTCTAGGGCTTATTGAGATAACATCCAGCTGAGGGGCCGTCAGAGCTATGGTCCTTCGGGGTATCATATCTAATAGGATCAACAGTGTAATGGGGACCCGGTTTAGGGTTTAGGGTTTATGTTGCAAACCACTCTGAACCCTAAACCCTAAACCCTAAATTGCTGGGCTCCAGGCAATCGAGGCAAGTGGTAGACGGGCCTGACACGAAGCATGGTCTTGACAGTCTTGCGCTTTGGGGGCCGCGGTCTCAGCAAGCCTCAAACCGCGCGGTTTAGGGTTGAGGGCTTAGGATTTAGGGTTTAGGATTTAGAGTTTAGGATTTAGAGTTTAGGGTGGGGAGCTCCCTCTTGACAGTCTATAAGTGGCACTCTTTGCGGTCTTGGCACGTTACCAGCCTGCTGATTGCTTTTAGGAGTAACCAAACCTTACCCTGGTTCCTTTTTCAGGACCCTCGTTGAAACTGCACGCTTGTATTTCTGCTACTAAATGTAACACATAAACACTATTTACAACAGTGGCTGGCTGAGTTGACATAATTTCTAAGCCTCGAACCAGGCCATTTTGTGACCGTTTAGAAAGACCACAGGTCCAGAGAGGGGCGTTGCAACTTACGCAGCTCACCCAGAGAACATTTGTTCGACTACTTTGACTTTCTGGCCGGGGCAAGAGTCTAACCAGGATGCCTGAAAGCAATTTATGTTGTTGAAGATTTTCTATGAAAGGAAGGGGTGGGCTCATCACCATGATGCAAAAATAGCCCAACTGAATCCGGAGCTAAACCCCAGAACCAAACCATTTGGGTTTCTCACCATATCGGGGTCCCCCAGCCAAAATATTGTGTCCCTTCGCATCTGGAAACTAGATGCCCCGTCCAGCGCCTGCCCGCGCTTGCAGTGCAACAGGAAAAGTGGCAGCAGGCAATCTTTCCTGGGCATGTCCCAACCCCAAACTGAGCTGGAAGCCATGGCCAGGTTCGCAAGGACTGTAGCTTTTGGGGTTCCAGGTCAGTTTGTGGCAGCATTGGGCGCTTCTCCAAGTGATCCCTATAAGGTCCCCCATTCCATCAATCCCCTATTTTCCTGCAGATATTCCTAAGCCCTACGCACACACCAACCCATGGGGCTGGTACTCTCGGAAGATGCATGACGAGGGGATAATCGGCTTGTCTTTATCAGCTAGCAGGTTTTCCAAAAATCCCAGGCCCATATTTCAGGGCTGTGCCGCCGCTTGCATGGCATGATATGCTGATCAGGCAATCGCAGCAGTGCGGTGTGTTTGTAGAGGCAATGTAATGTGCACCTCTCGTGCCGCTTTCTGAGGGATGAGCTTCTCTAAGTTATCCCTATATCTGTGAGGACGACCCCCATAATCTCCTTACACTCCTTAACTAGATATCCTGGAATGCCTACAGCTCACAATTTTAAGACACACACAAACCCTGAACCTGAATTCTGTAAATTTAAATATCCCCAACAATTCTATCACAAGGACCGAAAACGAGCACAAAAATAACGGCACTAACCCCTTGTCTGACAACCGCGAGTAATCCAAAGCCCTGCTTCTCGAGAAATGCCGAGATGCACTAGCCGTGTCAGGTTTTCAAGCCACTCGGCCTCACACAGGATTAAGGTTCAGTGTTTAGGGATCTAGGGTCAGGGTGTTCACGGACCAGGGATTAAAGGCTTATGATTTGGAGTCTGGGCTGGGGGGCCTAAACAAAACAAAAGCCAGCTTGGCCCCTTTGTACACATTACATACTTCACAGTAAACTAACTCTAACAAGATGCTAGGGGAACGTCACAGTCTTGATGGGTCAGCTTCAGTTGAGGGATGCTCATATCCCTCCGATGTTCACTTGGCCTGGAAGATTTTGGAAATCTCAACCCCCAAAAAATAGAATCCTGTTATGATCCTCTGAGAATGATGTGGTCGGAACTTGGCTGGTTGGGCCACCCTAAACCCTACACCCTAAACCCTCCTCCTACCATCTTTCGTTGACATGGTGGAGCCTCCTTATATCCTAAGATGGTAGAAGGTCGTACTGAGCCTAGGTAGGCATGTTATGAAACACTAGCGCTATCTACCAGTCGTTATACAAGACTTTAAGATGTGGTAGTTTCCGTAAACAGGGACCCCAATATAGACCCCCAAAATACCATAATCCTTTATATGGGGACCCCCCCCCCAAAACGGTATCCCTAATTTTGGGAAACTCCCATGTCACGTGGTTATAACTCGGTTCTCACCCTGCCTTGTTTTGAGGACAGACGCTCGCCTCGGCTCTTGTCGTGCCTCCCTATATGCCATTCAAGATGCGGTTGTCCTGGTGAAAACAGCTCCGGTCTAACCCTAAACCGTAAACCCTAGTCCTACTTCCCGCTCCATTCTAACCCTAAACCCTAAACCCTAGTCCTAATTCCAAGTCTTACACGCTCCAGATGCCCCAAACCTGGCATGCTACAGCCTCCGCCCCCGGCAAAGCAGTTTATAAAGGGTTTGATCGAGCCAGGAAATATGGTTGAACGAACCTGTTCTGAAGAACTCAAGAGTTTTTCTTACAAACCGAAAAAGACTGCTAAGACGGTCGACGTCGACTTCTACAGCTTCTTTTTATAAACATCTATTTCCAATCCTATTCCCTCCAGCAGTGAGATTATATTGTTGAAGAACGAAAAATTATAAAAAGCCGCGAGTTCACGGGAATCACAATGAATAATCTGCGCATTACTCAAAAAACTGGCGCCATCTCTTAAACTCTCAGGATCGGGGATGGGGGTGTCAAAGTTGGCTGATGATAATCCAAACCCCTACCCAGCACCCTTTACCGCGCACTACACTACACACCCTAAACCCTACATCCAACACCTTACATCCCAAACTCTGACCCTACACTGTCTCTGGGGGCTAGGCCCATGCTGGCTCGAGAGCTCCGGAGCCCTAGGAAGAAAACACCACAAAAGTTGGTTTTAGGGGCTTGGGTTTGGGCTTCTCGGTAATGTCGGGTTCAGGGTTTAGGTTTGGGTTCTGATTTTCAATGACTGCTTGCATCTTGCCGAGGCAAGCAACCAGTGTTTGCCGGAGCTCTACATCCACTATAGGTGCCCGGACCACAAAGCATATTTACAACAATGGCCCGTTGCCCCTTAAGATCATCAAAGAGGCCATGATGACCACACGGGGGGGGAGGGGGGGGGGTTCTGCTAATACCTAACCCTAAACCCTAAATCCTAAACTTATTATAAGCACCCTGAACCCTAAATAAACCCTACTGTAAAACATTTGTTGTGCATCAAAGTCGGAACATGCCGCCTTGTTTGGGCCATTTGCGGCCGGAGGGATGGGAAGGTGGTGTGTATATATATATATATGCACATAGATATAGGTATGTTATAAATCTTCGGGAATTCACTGACAATGGTATTTTTTCATTCAGGTCAGGGCATCTTCCATCTACGAACGGCCCACGCTCCATCCGCGAAGGGCCCAGACAAGGGCAATCTCCGTCCACCAAGGCTCCAAATAAGGGTACACGCATCCATAAAGGGCCCAAATCAGAGCAACCTCCATCCACAAACGACCAGATAAGGGCAACCGTCCATCCACACAGGGCCTTGATATGCATCCGTTTCATGATCAAAGATGAGAATCGGATTGAGGGTGGGTTGGGAAGCTCTAAGGCAGTTTGGGCATCCAGTTGGAACCAGAGTGTGTTTTGTCATTCCATAAACGTTCTGTACAAAGATGGTCAACAACACGCCTGCAAGTACCACCGGGAAGTTGCAGAAAATGCTTGTATTTTCTCAATGGTATGGGACCCAGTAGGCGAGCGGGTATTGGTCTGTGACATTGATAAAAAAAAATTGCTTGACTAGTGACTGCTTGGACTTGAGATGCGGAAGCCTGACCCTTAACCTAAAACATCCCAACACACTAATCTCCAAACAGTAGCTTCTTTTTTCTTTTCTATCATCCCTACATAACCCTACATAAACTAAAGCCCTAATGGGTTTGAGAGCTCATTGAAGTTTGCTGCCTGTATGTAGCGAGCATAGGAATACACGTATATCCAGAAATAGTTTAAACAAAGGCTCAGGAATTAGGAAAAAACGGAGATCCAAATAGAACATGCATTGCACGATTATATGCAAACTGGTGTTAGAAACGGCGTTTATAGGGATAATTACCCGTATCCCGGACCTAGATTCCGTGTACAGGGTAACGCAAATACACCACAATATGGGGATTGGCAAGTATCGAGGTATCGTGGACCCTGCAAGAACATTCCGAATTCGGGGCTCTGCAGTTCTGCTGAACTCAGTATGCTATTCAAAAGTGGGTCTAGGGTTTAGGGTCAACTTATCAGCCAGCACAGCCAAGCTGTCAACTCCATGGAAAATTAAAGCAAAATCAACCCAAGATGCCGCAGTCAAGCAACTGATGTTCTAAAAGGGACTGTAGGATATGCGGTTTGAGCATATGTGCCTTGGCCTTGTCACACATGAGCCAGTCTCCATTTATTCTCTGTGTTCTGTTCCATATGCTTCTCTCATACTCCTAAATCCCAAACCCTACTCCCTACACCCCAAACCCAGATCCCTAAACCCTCAACCTTTAGGATCAAGAGCTGCTTTCTGATGTTGCTAATCCCTAGGTGCCGGCAAATACCCCAAAGCCTCAGTGGAAGCGGGACGCTTCAACTCATAGCCGGTTCCTAACTGGGACACTTTACACTTACATATATATATATATATGGTTCTTTCTTGGGTTCTAATCTTCATAAAAGCAGCATACATTTTCAGCATTGACCACCCAAATACATGCAATTTTCAACAGAATTACCTACATGTTTCCTTTATACCTGCTAATAAGAAGGTATTTACTACTGGCTAGCTTATCATCTGGAATGAAGACAACTTGGGATTCTATACAGACCATCATGCGGGATGAGGCCTATGAGGCCCCTATAACTTGCCCAGCTACTACTAAACTGCAGGTAATTAGCAGCAAGTAATGGTTCGCGCCTGAACTGTCTCATCCTGCGGCCGTTTCATGTCATGAAAGACCGATTGACAAGGCTTAACTTGATAAAGGCATTTGGCCATTAAATCGCTTTGCCACATCATCCTGCAACAAGGCTGGATTGTAATTAGCAGATGTCAACAGCATGGAAGAAGTGAGATGGATGCGGTACAGCGCGGCTCTTGAAAGAAGTTGGCTCTAGGTGCTTGCAGCAAATCCTGCGAGTAAGCTTGCCTGTCTTGGTCGCACCTGGTTTCTTGTAATGTCATTCACAGCGCACGAGGGATTGGGCCGAGACGCTTTTTGGAGCATAGCATGGCCTGTCTTGGCGTGGCGTTCCCTACAACTTGGAGGCTCTCTTGCTTTGGCAAATCGTCTTATTTTCCCCTCTAACTCCTATTGCAAGCCCCATAAGCCCCATTGCTAAGTAGCCTTACCGGTTCCTAAGTCAAGAGTGCCTCCAAGTGGGGCAGGGTTTATTATGACAGGGGCTGGATTAGCTGCGTGGGTTCGGGGGCCTGTTGTGCACAAAGCAGCGCGGATGAAAGAGCAACCGGCGCAAACGAACCTCAACATTCCTACCGACTTAGCATGTGCAGTGCAGCTGCGTTCCTCCCATTTCGGCTGGTCCTTTTCACTTCTATTGGAGGGTCCGTCCAAGTCCCACCTTCGGCCCAAAAACTCTAAACCCTCAACCCATAGATCTCGTTCCCGGATGCCCAAGTCATAGGCTCACATGCTTACGTAAGTGGTTCTAGAAACGGCCCTGATGAAGGATTCCATAAGTGTAGTCTTGAGAGCTCCTTTTGGAAGCCCTACTAATAAGGATTTTGACATTTGCGGGTCTGTAATGTGGACCACGATTTTGTGAAAATTTCCGTATGTTCCATCGTGTTTGTTGATGGCCTTCACAACGGACACCCTGCATGCGCACCAATGAATCCCGAAAAGGAAGCTTACATACATGTGTATATATCTATATATGTATACACACCCACCGAAAATATGGTAGATACATTAATTAATTCAACTCATATGTGACCAGTGTGTGGTCCTCAGCCCTAACAGAACCGTCAGACCGAATCACACTTGTTCCCTCTGCGTCATCGGCTTAGCCGAAGTTGACTCCTTTTAAAGCCCTGGGGCTCCAAACAAGCCAAACTATGCACAAAATAGGTCTAAATCCCCAAATGCTTGTGTTTATAGACCCCTAACTGCATCCTTTGCAGACTTGGAGCCCGAGGGAGGACACCCTAAGCATGGGCGTTGCTGTTTGGATGGTCGGTTTGCAAAGTCAGGCCTCGCACGGAAGAGCTGTTGATTGTGAGCGACGTGTAAACCCTCCACACCGACATGATGCACTGCGCATGCACAGATACATGGAGTCATGTAGAACAAAATCACATATATACATACATGCAAACAGAGAATGCATAGACATGCATACGTGTGTGTATAGAATAACATACAAGAAACGTACTAGTATGTACAGAGAAGCAGCTGACGACGTGTGTTGCATATGTCTCTTTATGTACATATATATGGGTGGTTGTCAAAATTATGGTCCCGTTTTGAATCTCCCAATTATAATACGGCACTTAATATTCAGGGTACCCAAAAAGGGATCATAATTCTGACAACCACCCATATATTCAAAAACACACGTACACATACTGGTAAAAAAGCCAATCTTGCCTACAAACGCATAAGAAGAGGCCGATTGCTCCGCAATCCTGGCAGTGCATCAGCTTAGCTGCGTGCTGCCAAAGCTTGTAGAGGGGCCAAGTATGGCATGCTCCCATGGTATGAAATAATGTTTGAAGGAGCGGTTGAGGCTCCCGCTAGGGACCAGGAATAGCATGCTAGTCGAGGCAGTCTATAACATGAAAAATAGGGTTTCAACGGGCTCTGGCGCAGAGCTTAGAAGATCTAACTCCTCAAGATCTACCAAAGACGATGGCAAACTTTGGAAATACCATCGCGATACTGAAGGCCCCTCTGCCACGAAACACCCGTCCCATCTGGGAGGTGGCTTCTGAGCGGCCTGATCCGCAGGCGGAAAGATCCTAATGTACCAGGAAGAACGATTCACAAGATTACCTCCTTGCAACGTGCTCCATCATCGTATTGTGGCTGCATTTTTTGCATTCGTTAACAGACGTGACGAATTTACGGACACATTCCTCAATATTCAACCCCATGATTTCCAAAAACACGTATATGGAAGTTTCCATGCACATGAATAAGGGGACCCCCAATATACAGTCCCAAATAATATACGTACTCCATACATTCCTAACCCATACATTCCAAACATGGCTTCGGGGTTCAGGGTCTCAGGACCCTAGACCCTAAAGCCGAAGCCCTTTAAACCTTTTAACCCTCAACCCCTTCAACAGTTTAAGTTGCACATCATCGCGTATCTGCAGAACCGACAGAAGAGCCTCAAAAGCTAATCCAAAGTGCCCGATGGAGGCACGCATTATTTCTATAGACGCTGGCGCCCACGACAGGCATGGCTATAGACTTAGACGTCTGGGGTGAAAATACCTCCCCGAAGCCCAGATCAGATATGAATCTCATTTAGTTTAATACTAGCACATAATATGACGAAACTATTCATCATGGGGAGGAGGCGATTGTGACTTTACCTGCTACATCAACAAGATGTACTTCAATTACTTACCGAAATTCAAGTGCGCGTGGAACAATCAGACCCAAGATGTCTGCTGAAACCAACCATTTCCTGTGTAGCTCCTTAAGATGAAGATCCCCAAAAAAAATGTGGTAACGAAGATGAACATCAAAAACTATGTATCCCCTATAAAAACCCCAACAAAACCTTGATGAAGCCGCTATGAAACCCCCTTGAACCCTAAACCCTCAACCCTGAAACCCCTGTATAACCCCCATGCCCCGAGAAATCGGATCCAGCCGTTCTGTAACAAAAACGGGCTGGGCTTGAAAGCACGTACCGGACAGCTGATGATATTGGGATAATGAAAAGAAGCTGGAAACTACTATTTGGGGTGTAGGGTTTAGGTTTTTGGGGATTGGGGTTTAGGGCTTTGATGCTACTCTCCCTGCATGACCCTAACTACCATATACCTTGGGCAGTATCGTATTCTAGTATACACAGGTCATGCAGGATGTTCGGTATGTACTCTATATTGCGGACAACCACCCTCGAAGAGTTGTGCAGGAAAAGGATTATTCATATTGGCTATCAATGGATTTCAAGTTAAAAGAGCTTGGAGAAAGGGACAGAGACCAGAGACCGCAAGTCCTTCAGATTTGAACCTCGAAGCCAGGCCTCAGAGACACCCTATACCATACTAGTTTCCATTTTCCTTCTCATTATTCCCTATATGTACCCCACTGCACTATCATAGTTTCCATGTTCTTTTCCATTATCCCTACATAACCCCAATATAATTACTATAATCGTTTCCATATCCTTCCATTATTCCCTATATGTACCCTGTACAATCTTCTGCCAAAGAAAAGAAATCGTTCACGTTCCTGTGCAAGCATTGGGTGCCCTGTTGACAAATGGGGCCGGTATCTATCCCAGGTACGGATGCCCTCCCCTCACTCCGAATGAGCCCGCTGAGGAACAGACCGGAACTTTTCCTGAGAATTTGATCACATTCTATAATTAGCGTACTCCAATCACACCATACTAAGACAGCAACGCCCTCCCCAACCTTCGAACCTAAAACCCTAAGCCACCTCTACCAGCCACTGACCCTCTCTCAGCCCCGGAACTCGAAAAACCTCGTATCAGCCTGGCGGCTTATCCAGTCTCCATAATACTTGCCTACATAGACATCAATTTGTGGGCTAAACTTCGACTTAATATGGTATTTGGGATTTGAAGGTCCAGCTTGGCAGAACCCCTTAAAACCTTAAACCTCGAACCCCCTAAACCCTAAACACCTATGTGATTAAGGGCTTAGGGGCTTCAGGGTTTAGGGTTTATAGGGTTTAGTGTCAGGTCTTAGCCTAAAAGTCTTCCTTCTTGACCAGGACGCCCCAGCGACCCCTAAATAGGGTCTGCGTACGTCCTATTTCAGAGTACTTTAAACCGTAAAACCCGAAATCCTAACAAAACCTTGAGCCCGCGAAGCGAACAAAAATCCACAACGTTCCCACCACCCCCTGGGAGCGCTTTAGGATTTAGGGTTGCGGGCCCCAAACTCAAAACAACTATGCCCTGGGCCCTTTCCAACCCCAAGCCCTGACCCCGAAGCCCCAGTTCAAGACACTAAGCCCGAATTTGAAACTCTAAACCTGGAAGTTCACAGATAAAGCCCAAACCCTAAAACATAAGCCCTACACCCGAAACCCCATTTAAGCATCCCGAAGCCCAACCCGAAAAAAAAAGTCTCGAGAGCCGGATCAGCTGTCTCCGCTCCTGCGACAGTCTCTCCCCCTGCACCCATCTGAGGCACTGGCAGCATTAACAATTTAGGCTTTAGAACCTCAAACCCTCAACCAAAGAGCGAAGGTTTTGGGTTTAGGCCTAAAAGACCTAAGACCGGAACCCTAATTTCGCGACCAAAATGGCACTTCATATCTGAGGTTGAAGGGTGGCAAAAACATCGGAACCTTTCAGGAATGCTGAAATGTCATCAGAGGCCCACGCTTACACCACCAGCGCTGTATGAATTTCTCGGAAACTGACAAAATGGTCCCTTGTGTGAGGTTATCCGTGAAAACCGTTGATCAAGCAAATCCAACACCAAGTTTGATAGTCCTTGCGGGCGACAAGCTCAGCATCTTAAGCGGGCTCCATTGCGCCCCTTTTGGGACCCCACTACGGCCCCATACTCTAGCCACTCTAACACTCAACCGTAAACGTCTCTGAGGGTGCAGGAAGCTACCAGCCGTCAACTACAGCCGTGAGAGCGTGCCACAAGTGGAGCTTCCAAATGGCGAGACACCCACTTTAATTGCACACAGCCTTTTAAAACCCTAGACCCTCCTCCTACCCTCTATTAGGGCATTAGGGACCACATATTCCCAATTAAGGGTACAAGGAGGGTCCTGGTCCTTAATCCATCATTAATCAAAGCTGGGCGGCCATGGAGTTTCTCGGACTTTGGGAACCCCGGGCGGCACCGTTATAGGGACTATGAGGCGAGTATTTGGGGTGCCACGGAGGATGATGTGAGAGTTGCGGTGCTAAGTTCCTACACTCAATTTTCCAAACAAGTAGGGATTTCTTTGCAGAGGTCCCCATATAAAAAAGGATTGTAGTATTTTGGGGACCATACTGGGGTCCCCCTATTTTGGGCAACTCCGACAGAAGCGACATAAGTAAAGTCTACTTGGGCTGTCTAAACCCCTAAAGGCTTCAGTAACGGAGACTCTCTCATGCACCGGGGCTTAGGGCTTAGGGCCCGCAAAAGGTCATAAACTCTCACGCGCGCAAATGGTACTTGTGCGTGAATCGTTTTTTGGGTATATTATGTCTACTATAGCTACTTCGACCTTCCAAGTACCCATCATAAGTACCCATCATAACAGCCAACTCTAACTTTGATTGTAACAGGCATTTCAGAGGTCTAGTCATGCGAAAAAAACACGGGAACGATACCGGCAACTATTCAGGCCCGAACATGTAGTCTCGGTATTGGAAACTCTAACATGCCAGGCGCAGCCTGGCAATCGAAAATGTGTGGGTTGCATGCAGGATTTAGGGTTTACTTGGCAACTGCCACTCGGTAGTAACTGCTACTGACTAGAGCAGTAAGAGGCATGTCATTGCCATCTTAATGTGAGAACCGGCATAGTGGTACTAACTTAACAATAGCACTGGCAGCAAGTACTGAGTGCCTGTGTGGTCGGCACACGGCTGGCAATTCACGAAGGTCATTTACAACATTCAGATACAGCAACAGTATCGGCAGCACCGTAATGGCACAAACAAACCTTGCTTCAGAACGCAACGACATCCGGCCACCAAAGGCCCCGTTAGCTGCCACCTGCTAAACCTCACAGGACTTGCTGTCAGTGTTATCAAAACAGTCAACCTAGACACCCACTATTAGGGACAATATATCCCCAATTAAGGGTACAAGGGGGTCCTGGAAAAGACATGTGGTCTTAGGAGTTAGGAGGCATCAAGGAGGTTAGTCTATAGCTCATATGTCATGATGCAAGCGCGAGTGAGAGCTGCCTTCGGCAGACATGTTGTAGTTTAAGGTGAGGTCTATAAGCGGGGGTTTCCCAAAAGTAGGGGTACCTTGTGAAAGGGGTATAGAGGATGAATAGGTTTGGAGAGAGTTCTGTAGTGCGCCGTCCATGTTTTCCAGCCTCCCGTGGAGCGTTGCATGTCTGCCCAAAACTCCGGTGGATTTTTGCCGTTATGCGGCATCAACTGTGAGCAGCGGGAACCCTAAACCCTTACCCCGACTGCGGTAAAACTGCTCCACTGGAGCTTGTTCAGCCAGAGGGACAATGCCAAGATCTAGATCTACCTGATTCAGAAAATCATGCACAAGAAGCTACGCAGGCAAAACCAGTGAACATTGCAAACCGAGCCATAGACTCGCCACCTCTACTGTTGTTTCAGGACCCTTCTTTCCGAACAAGCTGCCGCTCGCGCTCAAAAGTCCCAGTGCCTGGCGCGCGGATCTTACAGGTGCTGCACGTTGAGTGAAGGAGTGGATACTGAATAACTATCCATGTACAATCCCCATATGTACCCCTATTCTACTACACCTACTCGTGCCCACTTCCCTTACCTACACCCCTAGACCTTAGCCCTTTTTCATGATACCTAACTTTAGGTCCCCCAAGGACTCTCTCTTATACAAATACTAGGTTACTGGGCTATGAAAGTACAGGGTATATAGCACCCAGAACTCATTATTTAGGTACCTGGAGCCCTAGGGATTAGTATTTTCTATAAACAAAAATAAGTAGAGGTAGGGTGTAGGGGTCTGGGGAAGCACCAACAAGGAATTGGCAGGTTGAGGCTTCCAGAAGCAAGCACCTTACTGATCAGGGTTTAGGGTTTAGGATTTAGGGTTTGGGATTTAGGGCTTAGGATTTGGGGTTTGGTGCGTAAGGCTTAGGATTTAGGATTTAGGGTTGAAGGTTCGAAGTAGCACCCAGAACTCTGAGCCAAAATTGATATTCATATACAACCCACATGCACATACGGCCCCTGTGTAGGTATTATTGCCCCTTCTTCTTGGAGGTTTCCCTAAACCCGTCGGTCTAACCTTGGAGTTCCATACAAAATCGGTTAATTTGCTGTTCAAAGAGGTCCAGGTACCTAACACCGCAATCCTAGGGTTTAGCTGCCTCCAGCGCCCATCAGCCGAAGTAGAGCTTAGCATATCCGGTGAGGTCGGACGCAGCGTGCGGCCTGGGTCCAGGTAGGAAATATGCAATGTAGACCCCTATTTGGTTTAGGGTTTAGGGTTTAGCGTTTAGGGTTTAATCCTTATTATTGGGGACCCCGAACAGGTATCCATCATCTTGGGAAACCCTCATATGGGGGTACTCAAAATTAGCCTTAAGGGTCGAAATATCTAAGTAGGATGGAATGATATGCGGAGGGAATTCTTAAAGTTACCTGCAGGATCTAAGTATCTACATAGGATGCAATTTCAGATAGATTGTCGTAGAGTTCATCGAGGTCTTCTGGCTCACGATTCTGTACCTTGTCAAAGTGATAGGGATTGTATGAGTTCATGGTGTAGGGTTTAGGATGTTTGCCAAAAGTCCTCTATGGAGCCTTTACTAGGGACCCCCAAGAATCCCTTCATAGCTACTGCAGAATCCTGCTTTCCCCAAGAGCCCCCGACTTTGACAAACCCCGACTGCAGGTGGTACTGAAAATTTAGGACCTCTCTTCTGCGGAGGGGTCCCTGTTAGGGTTTATGGATTTAGGGTTTATGGGGTTCTGGGTGTAGGGTTTAATGGGTTCAGGGTTGTATTCTGAATTCTTGCCATTGAGTTGTATGTACGGAGGAACCCTACCTTTTTATTGGAGCTGTTGTCTGAAGAATTGCTACTGCCAGTTGGTGCGCTTTCTAAGCCGAAAGCTCCCGGAGGGACCCATCCCTAAACCCTAAACCGAAAACCCTAATACTAAACCCTACACACGAAACCCTGAACCCTGAACTAAACCCTAAACCTGAACCCCTAAACCCTAAGCTCCCTGAAGCAGCCACGGCTTTCTTACAAACCTGCAGGGCCTGTCCTAGAAACCCCTCCCACTAGCATATAGCCCCCCTTAAATGAAATGGAATCTGGGGTATATGGGGATCTTATTACAATATACCCAAAGCCATATTCTACGTGCGCAAGGGCAACTATAAGGCCACATCTTAGAGGAACATTATGGGCGTTTCGTTGTTGCGATTAGGGGAGCGGATTAGAATTCCTAGGTTCTGGCCAGGTGCTGCAGATGCATGTAATGTGCTGTTTGCAGCAAAAGTTCTGACCAAGCTCTGTACATCCAACTTGGACCCCCTCAATTCAAAAACTGACATGTATACTTGCACATCCTTATACGTCCCTATATAGCCCCCGTAAGCCTGAACCAGCACTCTTGCCTACTTTACAGTGGCAAGCCCTTATCCCAGAGTTTATGGCTTAGGGTTTTCGAACCCAAGCTCTCAGAATGCAAGCCTCTGTATCCCCGAAGCTCCAACAAACGAACCTTACACTATTCTGGATTACCGGTGGTCTATAGCCAACCTACAGTCCCCCTTAAGCAGAAAGAATATGGTTTTGGGTATACTGTAGTGAGATCTCCATATACCCCCTACTCTATCTACTTAAGGGGGGACTATACCCCTAAACCCTAAACCCCAAACCCTAAACCCTGTAGTTTATAGCCAACTTAAACCCACACGTTTTCACTCCTAAACCCAGCAGGATGACCTAGGTAGGTCGTTGTAGGCGCTCCAGTTCATGTCATACCTCGGCTGCTACGACGTGAAGGGTACCACAAGGCCTACATAATAAGGTACAGGTATATTTAGGGTTTGGGGTGTGTAACGCTGAACTTGAAATTTAGAATCAACACTGCGATTATCTGGTGACTGATGTAGTATTCAAATCTTGAATATTCAACCACCAACGTCATGTTGCCGTGCCCTACATCAGACCATAATTCTTGCAACTACTTAGGCCCACACAGTGAGGCGGATGTCATTAGAATGAGGCCATACGTAGTGAAACGCATAAACAAGTACCGTGCCAAATTAACGGCATTTGATTTTCTATCATCGCCTGGCATAGAATGCTATAATGTCGTTACACTTGCCGTTTTCGGCGACTGCAGGCTCTGGCGATCCCAACCACTTCTTCCTGACTAGCGCCAGCAATGTACCTTGCGGATCTCCGGCTGCAGCCACATTTGCAAGCTGAAGCAAAGAGGGCCTAATTAGGGCTTAGGGTATAGGCACTACTAACTTTTTAGAAGCCGAAGGTGCAGCTTCATTTTTTCCACTACCGTGATGATGATCCCCCTGCTTTTTGTGTTCATGGCCTTGTTGGAGTTCGTACCCAGCAGTCAACGCGAGAACTTCTCTGAAAGATCAAGACCCTAAGAGAGCTCTACGTGCTGTTCTGTCAGAGCCTAAACCCAAAACAACCCCAAACCCTACACCCCATATAACCCATTATAGTAGTAGTTTCCATTTTATTTTCCATTATCCCTAGATAACCCTAAACCCCATATAACCCATCATAATAGCAGTTTCCATTTTATTTTCCATTATCCCTAGATAACCCCAATATAAACCTTAAACCCTAAACCCCGGGATGAAGGGCAGCTACAACCAAAAAGCCAAATGCCCCAAAGCTCAGGAAACAGCCTGGATGGCTCTTCTGTGCTGAATGTCTTGAGTCTAGGTTGGGGTTTTGGGTTTAGAGTTTAAGGTTTTCTGTATCAGTTGGGTCATTCCCCCTCACAGAAACTGTTACCACAATGGGTTATAGGAGTTATAAGAACCCCCCTTATTAAGGCCCCTATAAGGACAGTTACTGGGAGGGGGAATGACCCAAGTTTAAGGTTTTCTGTATCAGCACTGAGCCTGCCGTCTTTCATTGCCAGGCGGCTTCATGGTCTGCCATCGTGCCCTGGAAAGGATGAACCTGAAGAAGGCATCGCACTGGAAAACAGGTTGCGGGAAGATGTAGTCCAAGCACCCAAAACCCAACAAAGAAAACCTTGAACTCAAACCTCAATTCTTAGACACACACCCTGAGTTAGACCCAAGCCCTATAAGCTCTGAAGACGGCACTGTTCACGAACGGAAACATCATGACATCGGTGCGAACATGATCTGAAGAGCTTGCGACCTTGGGGATTAGGGTTTAAGGTTTGAGGGTCATGGCCCATGTAGCCAACGAGGCTTTATAGTAATGTTGGGTGCATGAAATGACTTCTATGATTCATTTGATGGTTTCCGAAATAAGGGGACCCCAATATAAACCCGAAAATATCAAAATCCTTATTCTTTGGACCCCCACAATGGTGCCCTCAATCTTGGGAAACCTTAAACCCTATTATATGCCCCTATATTCCAATGTATAACCACGCTACGACCCTATATAAACCTTATACAACCCATCACTTTGAGAAACTCCCACTTGGTCTCTAGGATATCCATTCAAATTGGTTGCGCAGCGTTGAGGTTAATGTTCAGGCCTTGGCATTACGGATGGAGCTCAACAAATATCCCTGCCCGGACATCTGTTACGGTTTAGGGCTTTAGGGTCATGCAGGGCCTTGGGACCAATGCTTTGGATTTGATGCATGATGAACAAAGCTATTAAGAACACAACATGGTACAATGCTGAATTGTACGCATGGAGCCCCATGCAAATGACTGCACAGTTGTGCCCCTTCAACGCATATTAGATTCTTCACCATTACCTTACTGTAAAGTCAAAACCCTACATGTCCCCTATATAAGTCCTATAAACCCCTATATCACAAAGACCATACACCCTAAATCCAAAAACGTTGACTTACTGGTGCTTCGTATAATGAGTAAATGAATAGAAACCCTATATGAAAACCGTATGATATATTCCATTCTTCCCTACCGACCCCAAACCCTAAAGCTTAGACCACGTTTTGGTATGATCCAAGCGACTCTGGCGGAGCTTTCACATCCATGCGGACACGACCGTCTCGCTTCTGCAGGCGTGACTGATATTTTTTTGTTCGCATCCTTTTTCGCTTTTTGGCGCTTAGTAGGGAATAAGAGAATACATGATATGGGGATTAGATAGGGATTATACTCCCTTGTTCCCTACTGACCCCAGTAAGCTTTTAACTGGGCATATCGGCGTCTGTAGAGGTGAATAAAGAGATGTAAGGTTATATCAAAATACATAAGGTTTAGGGATTAGGGTCTAAGGCGTGGAAAGGAGCAGGCGTCCCGTTCGGGCTGTCCCACTGAAAAAGGCTTGTAAAGGATTGGGCGGTTTAGATTGGGGACCCGTTTTTATGGAAATCCACACATTGTTGTTTTTGCTACTGCTATTCATTGTGTTGGCATCCGTAATATTATCACACTTGTTTTTCCTAATGTCCTTACCACAATTGGTGATGGCTAGTCTTGACAATAACTATGGTGAATATGTTGAATGCTGTATTCTTGCTTTTACTGTGATGTTGATGATGGTGTCTTTCCGTTTGCAATGCTACTATCAAGCGTTCAGATTGTTGGCCTTCCCCAAACGTGCGTGTTGGTGAGCTTGGTCATTTGTTCTGACAAAATTTCTTGCAGGGAACAGCGGGCCTTCAGCTTATTTGTGGTTCGTGGAGAATGAAGGCTCAAAACATGTCATAAGAAAATGGCAAAGAGTACATTCGTCGGGACTAAACAGTATTTAGGGAATGAGGGAACCAAATGTAGGGTTTGTTTTTCATAGCCATGCAAAGGCGCTTGTGTCTTTGTTTCTCATTGCCCATGACTTACCAATCGCCAGGAATAAGTATTCCTCGTATGTTGAGTATCATGATGACTTGTTATGCAATGGTGGTCCATTGATTTCGCCTGCTCTGGGGACCCATCAACGCATCCTAAAACAGAATTTAGGATGCGCACTTGTGACGCCGCTGCGAACTGAACACATGACTCCAAAACGCGCTTCAACGCAAGACTCAAACCCGAGTTTTTAACACATAATGCAAAACGGATAGGTATCATTTGGGGGCGATTTGGGAGGGCCACT
This sequence comes from Symbiodinium pilosum, assembly GCA_905231905.1. Lineage (NCBI taxonomy): Eukaryota > Dinophyceae > Suessiales > Symbiodiniaceae > Symbiodinium > Symbiodinium pilosum. The sequence continues at coordinate 40,694 of CAJNIZ010043056.1, forward strand.
CACGTACATGACAAAGGAACTTTGGAAAGTCTACCTTCAAGTGCGTGAGGGTGTTAACTGTGTTAACTCATAATTCAAAACGGATAGGTATCATAAGGGGGCGATTCGGGGGGGCCAATCACATACATGACAAAGGAACTTTGGAAAGTCTACCTTCAAATGCATGAGGGTGCTGCCTCTGCGGTGTTACGCACTTGATTCAAAGCAGCTTGGTAGGCACGGGAAGGCAGGGCGCAGAAGACTGGTGAGTAAGATTGCTAAGGAATATTGCGGCAGCCACGATTTCGCAGAAAAATCAGAGTGAGGATGGCTTCCTAGCTTGGAAAGCATTGAGCTTCTAACACAAGGGCCATTGTCCGGCAGGCAGTAATGCTACAACTGCCGCGCCATCTTTTCAGACTCATAGTCTGGGATGTGCATGTGCACTTGATGTCAAAGTTTGCTAATTCACGGAAGGCGTCGAATGTACGTTGTTCGCAAGAGATGTCTCAACTCTCAATCCCGCACTAGCAACATCCGACAATCCATCTAGCTTCGTTCGGAAGATCAAGATCAAGGGTCAGTCACCAAATTGCAGCCCCAAGTTGACACTTGAGCAATTGGTTTCAATTTGTTAATTTGCGTTTGTTTGCGTCCCGTCCCATACCGATGACAGGTATATCATACCCCAAACTCGAAGTGCCATTATAATAGATAGGCATAAGGGGCGCCTGGCTTTGATATTGTCAAACCACAAGCTACAGGATCTTCTCTTTCGGTCCCAAAAGGAACCAGAATCTACAGAAGCCAGTATTCCTAAAGACCCTACTTACACGCACCAAAACCCATCAAGCAAATCCTACCTTAGATCACCAAAGGACATGTATAAAAACATTCTCTTCCGTTTGACCCAAAATGGTGTTATTGTTGCGTGTTCCTCTCTTCGTTTTTGGCAAAGTGGGGACCTTATAGTGTTCGTCATTTACTCTCGCCATCGTTTTCCCAATTAAGCCCCACGTGTCGCATTTCGCGGCGCGCCAGGACATGATCCTCTGGCATGGGGTTATTATACAATCCTAAATAAAACAAGGAAGCTCCCCAGTAACATATACATACAGAGGATGAGGAAAAAGACAAGTTTACGGTATGGGGTGAGAGCCAGGGGAACGGGTTTAGGGTTTAGGCTGCAAGGGAGAAGGCAAGGAACCAAAGACTGAACAAATACTGGGCACAGACCTGGGGGTACAACCTGGAAACCATGGAACACTGGACACTCAAGGGACCTAGGAGGCAGGATTTAGGTTTTAGGGGCATACTAGAAATATCAACGGATGAAACATGGCCGACATTGAAACGCTTCCCCAAATGCAGTGCCTCACTGCTTTGGGCACATGGTACGCTCAGAATGGTACTAACAAGTATAGCCTAGTGCAAGCACCTACATGAGCCCAAGTAATCCATGTACAGGCTACACAACACATGCATGTAGCTTGGTTTCTGTGAATATCAAATGCTAGTAGACCAACATCCAAAACGGAATCCCAAGCCCGAAAACCTCAAAGTCTAAACCCGTAAACCCCTATATATCCCAAAACGTAATAATACTTCATATAGAAGCTAACTTGGGGGTTATTGGCATGATCATCCTTAGAGTCTAACCACAGCTAATGAACGAGGGGGGTTTGCAAGTCATGTCCAAACTTCATTGCATGAATCACAACCACGTGAGCCATAGTCTACTCTCCTGGTATCCGCTTACTGACCCCGGTAATAGTCCCCTATATCACCGCATTTTAGGATGTTACACCATAGCTAAGATTTCAAGCCCAAAATATCCATTACGCAGAAGATTATGGGCTTAGCATGTATGGGGGTTTCCCAAGCATCTTAGGGTCTTTATGGGGGGTCCCGCCAGTTTGGGAAATTGCCCTTTTGCTGTGAAGAAATTTGGACCGTTTCACTAAACCCTAAACCCCTAAGCCCTAAACTTTAAATATTGTGAGACCTCTAGTGCTGGCATTTCATGCCTGATGGGCACAGAAGGCAGCCGCTACGTAGACACACGCTTGAGGAACCCAAGCAGTACAGAAGTCAGAACCCTGATACATGAGAGATGTGGTCAAACCAAAATCCTTGTAGAGCTGTAGGTTTTTTGTATACTTCAAAAACACCATTTTTGGAAATTCTCTTGGCCCTTGCAGCAACTCAGGCATTTCATAAATCCTAAACCATGCACATCCTTGTGCTGCGAGCCTCAGAATCTCAACACCTCAGACTTCCAGCGTCTCCCTCAAAGCCTACTCTCTCAACCCCCAAATGCAATAGCTGGCCGTGAACTTCGTGAGGTAATCTCGCTTGGCTGGGCCACCAGAAGGGAGACCAGCCTTACTGCAAACACATTCTAAAAAATGGGTTTAGGGTTTAGGGGGTGATGTAAAGGGGTTATATTGGGGTAATATTGGGGTTATAATGGGATGATGGAAAAGAAAATGGAAACAACTATATAGTATGGGTGGTTGTCCAAATTGTTGTCCCTTTTTTGGGTACCCTAAATATTAGGTGCCGTATGATAATAGGGATCCAAAAAGGGACCATAATTTTGACAGCCACCCATATATTGGTAACGCTTCTTATGGTATTTGAACCAAGTAAGGTCATATCCTTCCGCCAGGGTCTTTATTGAGGGTATAGTATGTCCAAAGAACACTACTCACATGAAGGCTTCAGGACTTAGGGTTTGGAATGTAGATGTGAGACTACCTGCACCTAGGGGGCGCCAAGTCCATGACTATGCTACCTACGGTGCATGATGAGCAGTGCCTCTAGGATGCTCAAACTAGTCAGGTTCATGTGAGCTATCGTCTAAAGTCCTAGTATCCCCCGTAGCAACCCCTACAATACTCCCTGTATAACCCTGTTCAATAGCTCAGAATTTAGCTCATGTGTGAAGAATATTTACTTCGGAGAATGCCTGACGACAGCCGATGGCTCGCTAACAAGCTCAAGCTGCTCTCAGGACCCAAGTACCAAATAATCTGTCTTCCCCAATAGCCGCTTTAATAAAGACCCCAAAAGGAAGCCCAAAAAGGTTACAGCTCTTGTATTGGCTGAGTAAGATCATATCATATACTTCCCCAAAACATCTGTTACAATCGCTAGCGCGAAATTTCCTGGACCCTGAACATTAGAGCCTAAAGCCTTAAACCTAAACCCAAAACCCTATACGTACAGCCTAGACCCTCACCGCGAAACTCTAAACTATCCCAAGTATGGGGCATGTAAGCTATAGTCTACACTCCTAGTATCCCCCTTAGTACCCGCTATAATAGGAACCCTATATAACCCCCCTTTAAGGACGTTAGATTATGGTGCAGAGGGAGCCACGCAGTTTGGAATGACGGAAGGCCTGCTATATTTGCGATGGTTTCAGGCATTCGCCTTTAGGGCTTAGCCTTTATAGGGTTGAGGATTTTGGGGTTAGGGTTTTGGAAGTTGGGTTTTGGGTTTGGGGTCTAGGGACTAGAGTTGGGGGGTTTGGGGTTCACTGCTTGATTGGGGTTTAGGGTTCGGAGTGGATACCCAAAGGAGGCTTTCAAAACCTCCTTCCAAGAATAAGATACTGACAAACGAATGTGCACTCGTGCCCTTGTGAGTTGAATTACATATATTTACCTACACTCTAAGCCTATCCCATATCAAGGGCTGAGCTTTGGAGACCTTTACATGATCCTTGCATTGCCTTAGAACCTGTATGCTGAAGGACTCCGAACATCGTTGGTTCAGGGTTCAGGGTCATCCAACTGCTAAATCTCAAGCTGAAATGAATCTGAAAACCTAGGCCTTGACCCCCAAACCCAATTCCCATACGAGCTATAGTCGATGCTCCTAGTATCCCCCTAAGTAACCCCCAATAATACTCCTTATGTTACATATAAGCCCCCATATAACCCTCTTAAAGGAATTTGAACCATAGCTCATATGGTTGTCAAAACCATAGCTTTTTTTGAGGACCCTAGTTTCATACGGCCCTTGATTAATATTCATACCGGGGAAGCGCCTCTGCCCTCACAACCGACAACCCTACACCCTGAACCCTAAGCCCTAACCCCGAAACCCTAGAGCCTAAAGGCTGAAGCCTAAACCCCTAAGCCCATTAAACCCTGATCCTCCTTCCATGAAATTGGCATCCAGGCCCCTGGCAACGCGCATGGGCTCCTCCGCGGGACGCCCGCGGAATCGGATCCGCTCATGGCCCAGGCCTCTGGTTTTAGTGGCTTCAGGATGCTTCAGGGTTCATCATAGGGTTTAGGGTTTGAGGTTTAAGGTCTAGGGCTTAAGCTTTAGGAATACAAATGGCCCCAGCCTGCAGCTTTACCCCAGGGATTAACCCACCTAAGGTTGAAACCATGGGCCCCTAGTATGGGCCTGAACCCTGAGATGCTTATATACTTGCCATATACCCTATATGTACCCTCAGGGGCAGTGAAGTGAAGTGAAGTGAACGAGACAGCCACACGACATAGAGGTTGACCCATTATCCCAGATTCTAGGGTTTAGGGTTTAGGGTTTAGGGCTCTTCTAATGATATGCCTTCTTACACCTCTCGTTAACAACTGGTGGTAGATCTCTTGGCAGAAATGAGGATAATACCCAGGACTGGATACAGACATATGCTTAGCTCATGGTAATATTGAATATAAATTCATCCGAGGATATCGTTCCTGGCCCCTTAGCCCTCTCTCCTTTCATTTTCGTTCCCTTTCCTCTTGCATTTAATTGCATCACTTCGCCCCTTAAATAGAGAGAGAGAGAGAGAGAGTAGGTGAAACAAGCGCGAAGGAATGAGCTTACGATCTCAAGACAGGAACGGTTGGGCTTGTGGGGACACAAGAAGTAGTATCCACCGCATGAAGTGTAGGGTTTACGGTGGAGGTCAGGGTTCACTCCGGAGTTCTACACATGAGTAGTATTTTATTTGGGGATACTATGGTACCCATTATAATAGAGTAAGATTATATCCTCCTTTTGAGTATAGTATTTTAAATAAGGAATACAATCTTACTAGGTTCAACTACCAAACAAAACGCTACTCACATGTCAATGTAACTGTTTTGCATCGTTCATTACGACTCCATCCCTGAGCTATGCCCTTGCTGCAAATCTGAAAGTTGGCCAATATTAGGGGTACCTTTAGAGGAAATACAGGGGTTATACAGGGGTATATGCGGCCTATATAGGGTTTAGGGATTAGGGTTTAGGGGTTCCCAAAATTAGCTGTGCGTTTGTTGGGGGGGGGGCTCTATAAGAAGGAGTCTAGTATTTTGTGGTCTGCATTGGGGCCCCCTACTTCAGGAAACTACCATTAACCCTAAACCCTAAACCTTCTGGAACACTCTCAAGACATAGAGCCCTACATGCCCCATGACCCCACATCCCGCGCAGAAGGCCCTCTAAACCCTAAACCGCGTCCCAAATCACTTCGACGCTAAACCCAAACAAGGACTGCTGCTTAGAAGTTGATCCATAGTCGGTAGTTTGTAACCATGGCGATAAGTGGTTAGGTATGAAAGCCGTATTTTGGCACAGAAAACCTTGCTTACAGCGACGCATTGCCACATTAATTTTAGAACCCTAGACCCTAAACCTAAAGATTAGCTGGTTTGTGGGCTATCTGCAGCATTTGAGGTGAGGTCAGGCCTGGTCCTCAGAATTCGCCCACTACTACAACTACCAATGCTATATCTACATATATATAAATATGCATATGTATATTTTTGGTTGTAGGGTAACATACATGTAAATGACATTAGCATCCCCTATATCTGAAAGCCTTACAGACTCGTACTCCCTAAGCCCTACATGCATCAACCTCCAAGCACACCCTAAACCCTAAACCCTTGAACCCTAAGCCCTTAAACCCTAAACACTAAACCCCAAGCACACCCCCTTCCACCAGCGTCCCCGGCTGTTGGGGTTGATATGGTTGGGATCCTTAGTTTGCTCTTCAACTCGGTAGGGGTTTAGGGGTGTAGGGG
>CAJNIZ010043056.1:46726-59015 GCA_905231905.1 Symbiodinium pilosum
GGGTTTAGGGTCTAGGGTTTACGAGTTTAGGGTTTTAAGGTTTAGGGTTCTAGGGTTTAGGGTTCAGGGTTTAAGGGTTTGGTTTCCAGGGCTTAGGGTGTAGGGTTAAGTGTTTGGGGTTTAGGGCATGGCATGTGTACCCCCATATACCTATAAGGGTTCAGGGTCTAGGGGCATAATTCCTTACATGACCCTTGTAAACAGACACCCTCCCCCCCCCCCCAAATCCCTTAAACTTGAAGCTTCCAAGAAATTAAAAAGAGGAACCACGAAAGTGTTCAAGTGCTAGAGTTGTAGAGAAATCCCTCAGTAACTTATACCCATGCGAGCTGAAGGCTCCATTACAAGTGCACAGGAACGAGGAACCACTAGCTCTCTTAAAAATATATATATATATATTCCCCATATCCCATACATACCCCAATAGTGGTACCTCTATTCACTCCCCCGACCCTAAACCCTAATCCCTAAACTTTAAACCCTATGTATTCCCGCATTCACTACATTCACCCCACACTCCCCCTTACCTAGACCCTGGATGTCCTACCTTTTGGTGTATACCCTACAAATTTCTAGGACATAACACTAAAAAAAGAAGGACATCCAGGGTCCAGGTAAGCATCAGTAGGTAAAGCCAAGGATCATTACTTCCCCAGCTGCAGAGCGCCAAATGGGCGGCCGCTGCTCCCGGCCTGACACAGGTGGCTGAAAGCAGGGTTTCGGATTTAGGGTTTAGGATTTGGGATATTGGGCTTAAGACTTAGGATTTTGGGCTTTGGATTTGTTCTCGGACCTTTTAGGGTTTAGAATTTGGGGGGTTTAGGGTTTAGAGTTTAGGCTTTGGGGTTAGGTTTGAGGAAGAGAAAAGCAGATGGAAGCCGCAATGTTATGTAGGTGTCTCTTTGTTGAGGGTTAAGGGTTTAAGGGTTTGGCCTCAGGTTTGATGTCTAGGGCTGAAGCTTTAGAGTCTCAAAAGGTGGCTCTGGGGGCTGTTCTAGGTTGATTGAAGCTTTAGGGCCTGGGGTCCCTAAACCCTAAACAGTGAGAAGGTTTGCGGCAAAATTCTTAGGGTCCCTTTTGGAGAAAGCCTACAACACCAGCATTTGGGGGTCTATAGCGGTCCCCCCCCCCCCCCCCGACCGATGTGTGGAAACTACCCTTTTATGTAGGGGCATTGAAAGAAAGTCTCTGCTTGGGGGTAAGATCTAAACACTAAAACATCTTAAGGGAGTCTCCGTCCACGATGAGAGACATGAAGTTTAGAGGGCCCCTCAGGATCTTATATATCTATATGTGAAAGGAGTTTTTGGAAATTCTGGGGATTGCCATCAGAGATTACATATATTACATTATGATACATATATGGTACTGCTTTGAGCGCTTACACATATTGCTTGCAGATGGAACTGCGCAGAAGTGAAACCGAGCATGTTTCCTCGGGTGAATCAAGTTGGGAACATTTGAAGGTATTCAGGCCCGGTATTCACATGGTCTTGACTTGATGTAGGAGCAGACGTGAGGCAGCCGTGAACTCAAGCGTGCATCAATCCCCCCCAAGCAGCAACTTCTTCCTCACAACCAGGCAATCCAACATATCCACAACCTCTCACACGATTCTTACCTCTTATTGCAGGTTATACACCCAAAGCCCTAGATTACAGCATGCGTCTGACACCCCTTGAACCCTAAACCCTTCTGCCTCTGTGTGTCCGACTTGATGCTCGGAGTGCTCCAAGATCTTCGGAAGGGCTCTGTGTAGAGCCTCACGGGTGCTGGTTTGCAGTGAAAATACTACTTTCCTACTCGGTATTGCGAGGATGCGGAGTTACACAGGGGTTATTATAGGGATGCACTCCCCTATTCACCCTTAAGCACCAGCAAGTAATTTCACTTGCAAACGTTGGGTTGCAGTAGGCCAGACGAAGTTCACTCTTGGAACTGCCTCTGGTTCTGCCGTCAGTAGGGATTAGAATAGGGAATGGGTACCTTGGTAGCAGGAGGGGCTGGAACCTTTTGAACAAGCCTGAGGCAACCCACAGACATGTTCACTCAAAGCACTTTCCCATTCCCTGCTGAGCATTTTTTGGGAGAGGTCCCTACCTTCAGTGGGTTGGCGGTATTGGCTTTGAATGGGATATCCCTGGTTATGTGTTTGCTTATGCTTGTTGGGCCCCAAACAGCAACCTGAAGTTGGATCTTACCAACATGGCTCTAAAGCTCTTCATGGCCTGCCCTTGTCCCCAACTAAGCTTAGGATCTAGGGTTGAGGTTTATGGTACCTTAACTAGAAACGTTAGATCCCAAACCCTGAACCCCGAAACCCACAGTCTAGAGTTTGGTGTGTAAGGGCCATGGACACCAAGGTACTCATTCCCTGCTCTAATCCCTAAAGCCTAACTAGGAATTGGGCCGACAATGCCGAGCCCTCTTTAACATTGAAGATGCTGTTACCATCACATTCAGATTTGGATCCAGAGCTGAGTCAGAACATAATTACAGGACGTGGGTAACCCCAACACCTAGTAAGAAACGACCCCGTAAGATTCATATGATAGGCGCAAGGGCTGAGAAACCAAAAGCCCCGTACTATCTACTATAGATCCCTATGCAGCCTCCACTTCCCAGTTCATGGTCGATTGTCTTTTCCCTTCTCTAACCCTAAACCCTAAACTCTAAACCCTAAACCATATGAGATATAGTCAGTATTCCCTACATAACTTAATGGACATGGGTTCCTCATTAAGGACACTATTAGGGACTCTACTAAACTACAAGGGGGACCCCTATGTCCACCCTTAACGGTCCCTTGGTAAGGCTAATATTGTCAGTAGCTCATATGAGTAGCGTTTTTTTTGGTGGTTGAGCCTAGTAAGACTATATTCCTTATATAAAATACTATACTCCAAAAGGAGGATATAATCTTACTCCATATTGGGTACCATAATATCCCCAAATAAAATACTACACAAATAACCCCTATATAACCCCAGTTTCCATTTCATTTTCCATTTTCTTTTCCATTTGATTCTCCATCATTGGGGTAATATTGGGTACTATAATATCCCCAAATAAAATACTACTCATATCTTTCTCTGAGGCTCCGGCATGGCTTCATGGGGACCGAAGGTCTGCATGGCGTCGATCCGGGTGGACAGCCACCAGAAATGAGATGAAATCGCAAAGAGCAAGCCCAAAGTTCTATGTTGCCCTTGCTACCTTGAGCAGAAGTCGCTTAAGCCAAGATACCTAGGAACTTTGCCACATCAACTGTCAGAAAAAAAACGAAACTGCAGTCCATTGCTGCAACTACCTCAAGGTTAGGCTGCAGAGCGTGGGACACAACGTGGGCTTGAGTTCCCAAAAGTCAGCGTGGGGAGTAGGTTGAGCTCGGCGGATTGAGGCAGACTGTTGCAACTTGCAATCAAAAGGGTAAGGGAGTATCTCACCTAGGGGTTATTTGGGGATAATGACAAAGAAAATGGAAACACTACATTATCGAAAGGGATAATATGGCAGTTTCGCTGGATCGGGGGATCCCAATATAGACCCCATAAAATTACAGGCCTTTTTATGGGCACCCCCCGAAAGGGTACCCCTGATTTTGGTAAGCCTCCTAGTTGTGAACTGCTTGCAGCCGCAGTTGCTTGGCGTCGGCAGCCCTAGAAGTGAGGACTGGCAAAAAAGTTGCATTGGGGAGAAGAACATCTACAATCGATACATGAGCTATAATCTAAACTCCAGGAAATAAGCCCTATAATGCTCCCCTATATGATCACCTATATAACCCCCCTCTCAAGGAGTTTAGACTATAGCTCATACTTTGCAGATGAGTAGGACGGTTCTGCATTGAACTATCTGCAGCTATGTGTGGGGTGTTACCACGCTCTCGTCCCGGGGGCAGAACAATATAATATAGGAGCCGCCATTTCGAATAGCGTAGATGCAGACATAATTTCCAACACCGTGGTCCTAGCTCTCTTGCATACATATGACACACATAGACCTCAGAATCAAGCCATGAGAGGCAGCTTTATGTGACTTCGTGAAAATGAGTCTACTACGTAGAGCAGGACCCACAACAATCCTTCAACAGGGTCTACCTAGGTCCTGTTTGGTGGCCTCTGGATGTATAGAGGCTACTTGGGAGGGTTTAGGAGTGCCTGTGGAATGCAACAGGTACAGCACTATGGTTCCATGTGGGTACTTCCCACAATTAGGTCCCATTTTGGCACCCCTAAATGGTGGGTTCCGTCATATAACCTCTAACCAAGAAGGGCCCATCATTTTGAGAACAAGGCATATGATGCAAAGCCACTATACTAGATTTCCCGTAGAACCTGTCGTGGGTCGCTTGCCTGTTTTAGATGCACGCGGGAGTATAAACACTGATCCTGAACCCTAAACCCAAACACTGATAAGTCAAAGGCCCACCTGGAATAAGTCCTGATTTGAGACCGGTCCTCCACGAACACGAACAATCAACCCAAGCTGTATCTTGGCTTAAGGCTTAAGATTTGGGATGTCTCAACATATCCCTACTGGTGGTGGCTGCAGGCGAGAGTCCTCAGTTTAGGGTCCCCCGAACCAAAATCAATGAGGGTTTAAGGCTGACCCTAAAGCCTTAACCCTTAGGCCTAAACCTATCTAGGGTTCAGGGATGCCAAAGTCAATATTCAGGGGACAAGCTGTAAGTTCTCTTTGCGCCCTTTAAACTCACTTGCTTCCACCTGCTCACAAGAAGCATGAAACCCTAAAACATACAGGCCCTGTTTCAAAGGACTATAGGCTGTGTAGGGCCCCTTTACAGATTGCAAGTCAGCTTGGAAGAAGGTACCCCCTACAGCACCTCCTGCGTTTTGACAGGTGACTTCCTGCCTTGCATCCACTCAAAGGTTAAAACCATGGGCCCCTAGTATAGGCCCTTAACCCTGGGATCCTTATATACCTACTATATACCCTATATGTACCCTTAAGGGTCCCTAAAAAGGTCTAAGGGTCCATATTAGGGGCCCATACTTTTAACCTTTTCAAAGTAAGTTACTATGATAAAGAAACCCAATCATTTACTATAACTCCTTAACAGTGACCCAGTACAACACGGCCAGGTGGGATCAAGCAGGGAATGCCAATTTATCAGATGCCAGGGCCCTTTTAGGGGTTCTTAACAAACAGAACCTTTATTGAGAAGATGCGATATTACAATACAAAAAGGGCCCTAGAATTCCATAAATAGCACGCACAGACCCGAAAATACTGTAGGGGCCTGAATAATTCTCAATGTCACGAGCTACCATATACCATACTCAAACAGAGAACGTAAGACTACAATGTTGGCAATCATCCGTGGGAGCCCGTATATAAACCCCAAATTCCATTTCTCACTTTTTGCTGCATTTAATTCTCCATAATTCCCTTAAACCTAAGCCCTCTAAAGCCCCCATAAGCCCTGGGGCTTAGGGTTTAGGACCCCATTCCATTGGTATAATCGTTTAGGCTTCTACAGTACCCAACCCTTTCAGGGAGGCCGAGGTGCGGCTGTAAGGAGTCTTGAGGTACAGCAGCAGCCAAGGCATGGGCAAAGGTGTGCAGCAAGAGCTCTGTGTCCTCAGGCCATATGTATTGTTTAAGGTTAAAGGTAGATACATTTGCTGGGGTGAATTTAGGGTTTAAGGTCTAAGTAAGGTAGACTCTATGTAGACGGAATGTAAGGGGGGGTACACAAGATGGGTTTCTAGGCTTCCGAATCCTGAGATGCAACCTAGTCAAAAAGGGCTGCACTCATCTGTCCTCCTTCAATCAGGTCTCCTGGGCCTGAACTACATGCCATATAGGTTGGGTACTGCCCCCCTCAGTACCAGTTGGATAATGATTATAATATGGTTATATATAGCCCTTAACAGGACCCCTTATATAGACTGTTACTGGGGGGCAGTACCCAACATATAGGGTTTTCAGGCATGGGCTGCTTATACGGATCCCGAAGGAGGGAGCCCTAAATCCTGAACCCTAATTTTTGGAAACTTCAATGTGATAGATCAGGTTCACGACACCAAATTAATAGTAGAGATGTGCGGAGACTTGTAGGGTTTAGGGTTGAGCAAGTACAGCAACTGCAGTGGCTCGTTACTTAGGACTCAGGGAGAGGTGCTGTGGGCTTAGGGTTGAAGGTTCGGGGGCGTATGAAGGGTCGAGGATTTTGGTGACAACCCATTCGCAGCCTCGGCAACTGTCTAGATTCCCCTGCATCATCCTCAACCTTCTAGCTAGACTAGATTGGAGTTATATAGGGATAATGGAAAAGAAAATAGAAACCATAATAGCAGCAGCCTACACAGTGACGATGCTATTATGATTCTACTATTTTGGGGTAAACTACATGGGGCTACAAAGGAATGATATTGGAAATTATTCTGGCTTCTTCCGTATGCACTGGATGTCAGCTTCCACTGCTGTGCTATATGCTTCTCGTTCTTACTGGCAAGAGCTCTATTTCAGAACTAATCCCACTCTCAGTGTTGTTACGTGTATCACCTGCATGGATATTCGTAGTGATCACCCTGTGAAACTTAGCCCCTATTGCCGGTGACCTAACCTCAAAATCTTGACAGCATGACCACGGTATTGAACGTTTTCATGGTTTGCCGGGTATGAAGTATCAAGGGTCACGCGGGATGTATCTATAGTCCCCCTGAAGTAGATAGACTGTGGGGTATATGCGGATCTTATTATAAAATACCCAAAGCCCGATTCTATACACTTAAGGGGGACTATAACATCAGAAACTGGAATCTGCATAAATGCCTGAAGCTAAACCCTAAACCACCCTTAACCCTGTACCCTACCTAAACCGTACCCTATGAAAGAGGGCGTATTAAGGGCTCGAAAAAATTCAATTCTAAATATTATACAGCTGTCAAGGAGTGGGGGCAATACCCAAACCGTAGCAGCCCCCAAACCCTACACCCTTCATATCTCCATTAGAGTCGTTTCCATTTTCTTGTCCATTATCTCTAACATAATTCCTATATAATCCCTACATAACCCCCAATGTATACTCCCTATAATAACCCTATAAGTTGGTCTGTGCTCAGAGTCTCCGACTCTGTGTTGGCATGCCAACGGCTCTTCCGCACATGCTGGCGGAGCTCAGCCTGAGGGGCAGGAAATCCGAGGCCTTTGGGTCACAAAGGGAGACGTTATAGGGTTATTAACACGGTTTAGGGTTTAGGGTTCAGGGTTTAGGGTTTAGGGTTTAGGGTTCAGGGTGTAGGGTTTAGGGCATTATAGGGATAATGGAGAAGACAATGGAAACTACAGGGATTCTGTAGGGGCTATATAAGGATTCTAGGGTATATGTAGTGGTTACTATAGGGATAATGGAGAGGAACATGGAAACTGCAATAATGGGGTTAGAAAGGGTTTAGGGTTTGGGGTTTAGGGTTTAGGGGGAATGAAAACTACGAAAATCATGGAGAATGAGATGGAAAACCACATGGACCATGGAAGGTAAGTAGGGTTATACCGGCTTTCTATAGGTGTATCTGGGGGAATGGAAAGAAAATGGAAAGTACTAGTTGGGAGATTATATGGGGGGTTTGTACGGCGGCTATTGTAAATCTTCACTACGAATCTTAACCCAGCTGCAAAAAAATGCAAGGGATCAGATCTCAGGATCCAGGCCCATGGGGAAGGGGTTTGGGTTTAGGGTTTAGGGTTTAGGGTTTTGGGCTTTGATTTCAACCCCACATAGTTTGGCCTATACATATACACCTTGGATGAGAAGAACAGAACCTTTTATACCCTCAACCCTGACCACCATATCATGTATGCTTTACCACCCCTGTATAGACCCCATATCCCCCCTACAAGCCCTGTACTATGCCTACGTTAAATAGGTCACTTCATCCACTTAACCGTAAGCCCCCAGCCCTGAACCCCAAACCCTAAGCCCTACACCGCCGCAGGTCTTTCCTAAACCCTAAACCCTAAACCCTAAACCCTTAAACCCTAAACCCCTTTAAAATGTGGCTCAATGTTGAAAAAAATTGGCTGAGTAAGCGGGCCTCCAAGCTCCAAGGTCTAAGGGGCCTAAGTTTAGGAGTTTAGAAGTTTAGGGCTTTAGGGTTCAGGGTTTTGAAGTTTAGGGCATAGGAGTTTAGGGTTTAGGAGTTTAGGCTCTGGAAGGTTAGGGGTTAGAGGTTTAGAGTTTCTGTTGCCCTTGAATATGAAAGCAAACCAAACCACAACTGAGCCAAACCTTTTGAGAAATGACGTGGACACCCGAAATCCGAAACCCTCAACCCTTAAACCCCAAACCTCGGAGGGCGACCCCCTAAACCCCAAGCACTAGCCCTTGGACTGCGTAACCTAAGCCCTAAACCCTAGACCCTATATGGCCCTATATAACCCATTATAGTAGTTTCCATTTTCTTTTCCATTATAACCCTACATAACCCCAAAACCCTAAACCCTACATAACCCATTATAGTATCCAGCCCAGAATCGATGTTGGTGAGGTTCCCATTGTGTGCACACGCCAGGCCGAAAGGGTAGTTCCCGTAAAACGGTTGCGCCTCTCAGGCTACACTTGGGTTTAGGGTGTGGGGTTTTCCAATTGAGGGCTTAGGATCTGGGGTTTAGGGGCATAAGGGATTCTAAAAGGTTGCATGGGATTACATAGGGCACGCTTAAGGGTATAGGGTAGAGGGTTCAGGACTAGCTTCCTTCCAAAGTCTTGTAGCATATAGGTGCATGTAGGGATCAGGGCTGAGGGTGTGACGGAGAATCCAATGGAAATGAAGATGGAAAATGACATGCAAACAGCGCTGATACAGGGATTTTGAGCTTTGGGGCTAGGTAGATGTAGGAGACACAGGTTATGACCTGGTTCGAACTTGAATATATTCCTAGCTGGGCTACTCAAGACCGCAAACCGCAAGTTGACGTCAGGCCTAAGAATCCAAATCCAGCATCACGCCCAAACCTATATACTTGAAGGCCTCAAGGCCAAAATCCCCTATATAACACGTATATATACCCTATTATTCTTATATAACCCCTGTATATACCCTATTATTGTATCTGAAGCTCGCCCAAACCCTGCACCATCTTCAGCCCATAGCTTAGTTGTTAGGTGCCGGGATAAAATCTAGAATCTATAACCAAACGGGGCCCATCATTTCGGGAATGACCCATCTAGATCCTCGGGGTCAAGGTTAAAGGTGCCCGCTTCTGAAAGCTATCCCTTTACAAGGGACCATGCCTGATTCCATGCTTGTTTTTTTTACTGGGGACATCATCCCAATCCCTATATAACATATTCCCTTATTCCCTACTAAGAACCAGTAAGGTTCGGGGAGGGGCAGACGGATTATTGCGCCTCCTTACAACTCTTGGTGCCCGCGGTTGGATACCGGCAGTGCGCCACACCCAGATGGCCCTGCAGCTGCATCATGTGCCCCTGCGTGGCTCAGAGTTTAGAACTTCCGCTTTGGGGTGTCGGGTTTGTGGTTGAAGGGCCGGCATTTCTCCAAGCTGCGAGTATGCAACCGTAGCAAAACTCAAGCAAGATGATAGCAACGTCTTCAATGCAGCAGAAGTTCCAATGATATTCTGCTGCAGCACCATGGTCGGGTTACAGTGGGGCAGATTTTGAAACTGTTGTTGAAACAATTTCGCAGCATGCTCTAGCAGGCAGACTTCCTTAACTTGACTCGGTCTGTGTACCTGGATGCAAATTTACACGGTGCATCTTTCCAGCGAGGGGGGGCACACGTCTCAAGACAGAACTTGTCTGTCATCCTCCTTGCACAGGGTCCATGCTGATCTGTTGAGTACCTCAAGGTACGAAGATCTTTGCTACAGCGACGCCGGAAAAGGGAATGCTTGAGAGAATCCGTCCAAATTCAGGGTCTAGGGTTTATGCGGACCTGAAGATGTAAGATTCAAGGTGTAAACAATGTGGTCTTGAGCAGGACAACTCCCATTTTGTAGTTGTTACAAGGAGCAAGGGTGGTGCTCTTCAAATTCCCCTTGCGGGGATGTAGTAGAGGCAATCTCAAGCCTAATCCTTGCAGTTTGTGTATCCAGCAAGTCCAGAAACACCACATTGAATTGCTGGCGCCTAGAAAAAATGCGAGAACGGATCCCAACTATCCCCTCTAACACCCCATAAACGCATCTATTCAGTCCCGCGCGGTCCTTCAAGCGCGCGTAAGCCGATACCCCTGCTTGACTCCTAGGACTCATAGGATACTTCAAACGCACTCAAAATCGCAGGCCTTCAAGAGAACGGTTCGGGGCTATACTTTGAAGAGAGCGAAAATGGGGCTCTGCTTTGACAAAAAATCATGAATGGCCCTTTCTAAACATGCCGGTGGTTTACCACTACATAGGGACAAACTCAGGTGAGAACACAGAGCCTCCAGAAAGACATCCTTGACCAGGCCGTTTCCCTTGTGTAGGTGCGTCCGGCCTTTCTCAAGCAAGGGCAAATATTGGGGCTCATTGGATCTTGACCTGGTGCGGGAGAAGCAAGAGATAAGTAAGAAAATGACATGGTCGACAACACACACACACACACACAGACATGCACGAAGCAGAGTCTTTGGCAGGACTCACTTCTGGGTTCCATGGCAAGCCCAAACAATCAACCCTAATTATGAATAATGCCGAGACATGGGGAACAGAATGCAGAAATCTGCTCGGGCCTCAGGCTGCAGTCTAGGCTTTGGGAATGCCTTCTCTTCCAAACATGATGATAATATGGGATCCATGGGATCCCGAGT
Source organism: Symbiodinium pilosum (assembly GCA_905231905.1). Lineage (NCBI taxonomy): Eukaryota > Dinophyceae > Suessiales > Symbiodiniaceae > Symbiodinium > Symbiodinium pilosum. The sequence goes on from CAJNIZ010043056.1 coordinate 57,514, forward strand.
TCCGAGACCCTCAGCATCTCCTTCCATGCAGCGGAAAGCCCCAACTAGAAACATGTCGTTCGGAAGTGCGATGATTTGGCCAACTGTATACACTAGGTTGTTAAGATCGCGGTCTTCTTTGATGTCCCGAGCATCTCGCATAATACAGCCCCTAGTATTTAGGGACTATAATTTTGAGAACATGCCAACTACCATACTCCCAGTCACCTGCTAACTCAGGCTTCCCAACTTTGCAAATACCTGCCATCATGTCTGACTTCTCAACAAAACGCTCTCGAATTCTCAGAAATCGCCCCCCTTAATTTCCCTAAATCCGAAACGTGACTGGCTCCCTGGCAAACCTCATAGCTGCTTAGGACTGCAAAGACCAGGAAGATGGAGTGGAAACTGAGTTCATATAGCAGCCTATACGGGCTCGAATGTAGACCGAAAATTTGAATAGGCCTAAACTGTAACTGGTTTACGCTTCAGGGGTTGTCCTTTCCATTTTGGTGTCCATTATCCCGCTATTTGAATTTACATGGGACCGATGTGCCCGCCCTAGACCCCAAACCCTAAACCCCTGTTTACCCAAAGAGGCTATAGTAGTTTCCATTTTCTTTTGTGGTATCCCAATATAACCCCAATATACTAAAGTCGTTTCCATGTTCTTTGCCACTATCCCTATAGACCTTTATAGAACCCCACTACACTACAGTGGTTTCCATTTTCTTTTCCATTATCTACGTAGAACTCTATAGAACCCCACTACGCTACAGTACCTTCCATTTTCTTATCCATCATCCATGTAGACCGTTATAGAACCCCGCTACACTGCAGTAGTTTATATTTTCTTTTCCATTATCCATGTAGAACTTTATAGAACCCACTACACTACAGTAGCTTCCATTTTCTTTTCCATTATCCATGTAGAACTTTATAGAACCCCACTACGCTACAGTACCTTCCATTTTCTTATCCATTATCCATGTAGACCATTATAGAACCCCGCTACACTGCAGTAGTTTTTATTTTCTCTTCCATTATCCATGTAGAACTTTATAGAACCCCACTACGCTACAGTACCTTCCATTTTCTTTTCCATTATCCATGTAGAACTTTATAGAACCCCACTACACTGCAGTAGTGTCCATTTTCTTGTCCATTATCCCTATAGAACTTTATAGAACCCCACTACACTATAGCAGTGTCCATTTTCTTTTCCATTCTCCCGATAGAACTTTATAGAACCCAATACCCTATATTCATTTTCTTGTCCATTATCCCTGTAGAACCCCAAAATACTATGCGCCCTAAACCCTAAACCCTAAACCCCTAAACCCCTAAACCCCTAGACCCCTAACCCCTAAACCCTAAACCCTAAACCCCTGTAGAACCCCAAAATACTATGCGACATCCACCACATCCAGCCTTTACTCGCCTCGGCTGTCAGCATTCCCGCCGCATCCTGGCCTCGCACCGCGGAGGCTGATGCTAAGGAAGAATAGGGTTTAGGGTTTAGG
>CAJNIZ010043057.1:0-11037 GCA_905231905.1 Symbiodinium pilosum
CGGAGCTTGCGCACGCAGGGTTTTTTTACACATTATGTTCTACTTGGTTTTCGTTTATATAAATCGTAAACAAGGGTTTTCGGACAACCGCCACATGGGTTCCATATTATGAATTATATTATACTACAAGAGGATTCTCTATATTCACTGTCACCAGTCCCTGAATAGGGCTTAATATTGACATTAATAACTCACAGAACAGAACCCGCAAACCCTAGGCCCTAAACCGCGCTATTAACCTACTACCCTGACCCTCCAACCGAGTCTCAAAGAGAGGCTTGCGCTTTTTTTTCGGGCCACTGCAGCGAGAATGTTTTATCTAAACGGAGGCTTGCAGGGTTGAGGGTTCAGTTGCAGGTAGTTTATTACAGGTGGTGTGCCTGTATAGATGGTTATACACACACAACCATGCACATGCCGTAGAGGAAGTGATAGCTTTGCTTAAGTTTAGTCATCCAACTACAACAGCGCCGGAACCTCCAACCTAAACCCTACATACAAGAACCTAAATCCTAAGCCCGAGCGTGGAAGCGAAGCTGTAAGCCCTAACCCAAGAAGCAGGCTCGATGCTTGAGGCACGGGGCTTTAGGGTATGGGGCTTCAGGGGTTTTTGGGTGTTTCTTGTTTTGTTTTTTTTTCAGATTTTGCTTGTGACGTTTAGGGTTTTCGGCCTTCTTGATTTTAGGGTCTTGAACGGATTTGGGCAGGATGTGCGCGAAATGCCACAGAAGAAAGCCAGGAGCTCTAAACGGATAACCCAAGGAGAGATGTCATATCGACTGCATCAAGCATCAGCTTCACAGCGGCCCGACAGCAGCCTAAGATTGGTTTAGGGATTATGTGAAGGACTTACGCAAACCCCAACAGTAGTAGGTAAACTAATATCCTAGAACATCTCAAAATAGCCCAAAAGTCACCTGGCTTGGGCCTCAGTGCCAAAGGAGCCGAGCCTGGCAGCGTAGGCCTCAGTGCCATTGCCAAAGGAACCGTGCGACGCATGGTTCCAGGGAAGACTGGCAGCGTGCCGGATGTAATGGGCTTTGGCAGGCTTCCCATAACCCCAGAGCCAGCTACTGTTGATGGAGAATATCTTGCATCATCTTAAGTCCCTCAAGTCCTAGGAGTTATCGTAATGTAGGGCCCCTAGGTGGTGCAAGAATTCATCCATCAACAGTATCTCCGCCGCAATCGCAACCCTAAACCCTAAACCCTGAACCCTAAACCCTAAACCCTCTCCCTCCTTGGCCTTCCTGGCTTTCCGGAGCCTAGCGCCACCTTCTCGTCGGCACGCTTCGTGTCGCGACCAGCGGGTCAGGTAGGGATATAGGGATTAGGGTGACTTTCCTGGTGGATTCTTGCATTGCATATAAAGGGACTCTAATTGGAACCCCAAACAGGGAACCCCAAGAATATAGTAGGAATATAAAAGGAATTTACATACCGGGGTCCTCTTATTCTATTATATTCCTACTATATTCTTGGGCCATTAGAACCCTTATACGATAGATGCGGCATCCTCCACTGGCTGACTGGAGGTTTTAGGACAAGTTCCTCTCTCAGGGTTTAGGGCTTAGGGTTTAGGACTTTCCTCGGCTCTCTGTGCGAAGGTTGGGATCTCGTTCGCATGAGGGGAGCCCATAGTCCTCAAATGCCCTGTACACATAGACATAGAAACCCTAAACTAAAAACGAAAATCAGCCCCAAACCTTATGACGCTAAGGACTTGAAAGCCTAAAGAGGCCCATCAAACCCTAAGCTAAGCCTCAAACCTTAATAACATAACGACTTCAACCTTAAATCCTGAACCCTAAGACCTAAGACCCTAACCCTAATCCCTAAATCCTGAACCCCAAACCCTAAATCCTAAATCCTAAACCCTAAACCCTAAACCCTAAATCCTAAGCCCTAAACCCCATAAAGCCTAAAGAGCTCCTTGGTGCCGTTGTCGTTGAGCTCCGTCTTCTCCGTTCGCAGGCGTGGGAGCAACTCGCGCCCCAACCTGGGATGCACCGTAAGGTTGAAACCATGGGCCCCTAGTTAGGGTTTAGGGTTTAGGGGTTAGGGGTTAGGGGTTTAGGGATTAGGGTTTAGGGGTTTAGGGATCAGGGTTTAGGGTTTAGAGGTAGCCTAATATAATGTATAGTTGGGGTTATGTAGGGGTTATGAAGGGATAATGGAAAAGAACATGGAAACTATTATAAGGGGGTTATATAGTGCTTGGGGTTTAAATACTACAGGGGCCTACATAACTACCAATATCATTTTCAGGTCCATTTGTGGTACCATCGACCATAATCATATAAGGAATATATGGCACGATAATATTGGTAATTATCTAAGTCCCTATAGTACAGTGTTTAAGGGTGTAGGGTTTCAGGTTTAGGGGTTTAAGGCTTTCGGGCTTAGGGTTAAGGGTTTGGGGGTCAGGGTTGAGGGTTTAAGGTCTTGGGGGTTCAGGTTTCGGGTCTAAAGTTTAGAGCTCACGGTCTGGCGGTTAGGGTTTAGGGTTGAACTAAGGGTCCTTGCAAAGAAGAAGCCATTGTGAATGCACGTCCTGAAGGGAGGTTTCGAACGACAGAGGAACCTAAATTATGGCAAGTCTTGGAACCGGCATTTTGAGCAACTCCCGCCTGCAGTCTGGATGTCGTACTGAAACCCAGAAAGACAGGCATACAAAGTGCAGAGTTTAGCCCAGATAAGATACCATTCATACACTACAAGGTTGTTCATCAACTTCGATCCCCAGAGTTAGTGTTTGAAGCTGAAGGTTTCGCGTTTAGGTATTGTAGGGTTACCTGGTCGAAGCTTGGCAATCGTGAGGGTTCATGGAAAGCACTTATTTGAGGAGTTCCCTACAGACCCCATGCTGTCGTTCTAGGGCGCCTTTTTAGTTTTCATGGTTGCTTGGGGAGTTTGCTTGGGGATGTTAAGAGGCCACTTGAGGGTTAGCCTGTTAAGGGTTTGGGGTTCCAGATTGGCATATGGCCCGAAAGCAGTGGTAATAGTTCAGCCCGCAGTGCTGCTGACCAGCATTCCAAGCACCAAGAGACGCTGAGAGAAAATCTCTTATCTGCTAGACTGACCGCAGAACTTCCCATCGAGGAAATCAAAACAAAGTACATGTGCAAGTCATTCTTTGGGCCACCATCACGTACACACTGCATGAGGACGGGTACAGCACTGGTAACGTATGCTGCGCATTACGGGCAGGTGGATTGGCATTGCATTGTTGCACGACATACTATTGCTCATTATTCACGCCCTGCTTCCGCTTAAGCGCACTAAAACTAACAGGCACATTGTCCACAGGCAACGACTTGATGCACGCAGGAACGAGCTGTCCTCCAATTTGGGCCTGTCTTCCTCTCTGAATAGCGACACCAGCGGCGTACTGCTAGCAACTGAAGCTGCATCAGTCCATTTCAGCTAGCGTGCTACTCCTGGAACCCTGAACCCTAAACTCTAAACCCTACCTGCGAAAACCTGAGACCCTAAATCCACTTACCTTAAATCCTAAACCCTATATCCTTAAATCCTAGACCACTTTAATAAAGACCCTACAGCAACCTCAGCTCACTCATGCTTCAAACCCTAATGTATATTTGGGGTTATGTAGGGGTTATGAAGGGATAATGGAAAAGAACATGGAAACTATTATAAGGGGGTACATAGTTCTTAGGGTTTAAATACTACAGGGGCCTACATAACTACCAATATCATTTTCAGGTCAGACATGGAAGCACAAGCCGTAGCTCTTAGCCTCGAAGATCAGTCCTTAATAGCTATCCAAACACCAGAACCGAACCTACCGGTTTAGGGTTTAGGGTTTAGGGCCCCAAACAAACATGGTCGCCCATCTAGCCAACTTTCTCAAAAGGACTGTGCTCCTTGTAGTGCCCCTTGTGGGCTTGCAAATTCATATTGAGGGTATCCACTGTTCAGCACTGGCTCGTGCTTCTCCCAAAACTTCCAGGACCCCTCAACACACACAGCAAAGAGGCCTGGCCCATTCATAAACAGGTTGCTTTTCAGTCCTGACAAGCTTCAATTGCCGGACCACCTGCATTCTTTCCGAACGAGAAAATCTATTTCCACGGCATCCCCGAGTAGAGAGGGCCTGAAGGTCGAGAAGCGCATGAGATGCCCACATTCCCCAAACCCTTTACCGCACGTGTCTGTTGTCTAGTTAAGGAAACGTACAATTACGTTGGATACTGCCCCCCAGCCCGCAGCAGAAATATATAAGGCCTTCATTAATTGGCTGGTTTTGGATTTTGCCAAAACGATACACCCTGAACGCTACAGGCTTAAACCTCACACGCGCCCTCCGCTACTTGAAGGCGCATGGGACTTGGCAGCGGAGTAGCTGGAAAGAAGCCGGACAACAATACCTACATGTAATTCCCCGAAATGGACCTATATGTGTTGCTCCAATTTTAAGCGGGGCTGTAACCGCAGCTATAAATAATGCCTCAGACCCTAAATCCTAGACCTTAGCCCCCTCCATGAACCTTCAAGTACTATCCTCACCGCAGCTGGTGCTAAAGGGATGGCAGTGGATCCCTAAAACAGGGTTTAGGGTTCAGCGTATATAGTCCCCCCTAAATAGGTAAAATATGGGGTATATGGGGATCTTATTCTAATATAGCCAAAGCCATACTCTATCTACTTACAGGAAACTATAAAGGTTTAGGGTATGATCCCGCATATCAGCACCTCTTGTCCTTGTCCGCACTTTCTCTAATAAAGGGTTCCAGCGTGGTACCCCTAATGCCATACCACTAAGCACTTCCCCAGAAGGATCGTTAAACCCAGAGGCACAACCCTAGCGGGACAAACCTGAAACCCTTGACCCTAATCCCGAATGATGCCGCATAATGGTAAGCACAAGTGCTTATGCCCCTATAATTCTCCTCTATACTAGTCCCTAAACCCTAAACCCTCATCTATTCCCCCAACTGTCTACTTAAGCACCACGACAAAGCTGAGAGGAGTGCACTTCCCAAAGCTTTGTCAAGAGGACCTTCCGAAGAAAAAACTCAGCCGTTTGCGGGGGTTGCTGAATAGAAGCAACGTCAGTATTAAGGCTTTACGCTTGACCGAGTGTTCAGTCTTTCAGACCTTCGGGTTTAAGGTTCACGGCTTCTGCTACGGGGACTGCCCAGATTCGGCTTTGTAATCCTCTCCCCCAAGAATGAGAACCCCGCACCCCCCAAAACAATAACTAATCCCGATTTACAACGGTAAGGAGGAAACTCTCCATGTTCCAAGAGAGGATTTCCAAAAGAATGTGCGATCCATCAAGAAGGGATATAGCACCAAGGAGATTCTAGGAGTATACATAGGGAATATGCGGGGACTTATGGGTTTGGCGTTTCCTTAAATTCGTAACACCATCGCGTATGATGAGGACCCTATAAAGGTAATATAATCATCATAGGCTGCTCATGAGCTAGGAATGGGATAACCGCATTCCCTTAGGGGATATTGGGTTTTAGGGTTTAGGGTGCCAGGGGTGTTGAGCAAGCGCTAAGACATTCGCATGCTCACATTAAGAACCCTTTCACTATAAACGATCTCGGAGGCACACACACACACACACACCGTATGCCACTAGCACTAGCAAAGGGATCACGGGCCGCAGTGAAGATCCCCAAATAATAGCAGCCTTCCTTTAGGAAACCCGTGAATGCCCCATGCGTATATGAGAAAATCGATGTGTCCATGTGTAATCAACATAGACATGTGCATATAACTTGACATGTATGTACGCGTACCCCATACAGAACCCTTACAGAGCTTACCTTGACATAGACTTTAAGGTTTTAGGGTTTAGGGAAACATGGGTGTAAACTAACATGGAACCTCACATGGTCTCCTTCTGAAAGGACAGCGGTCATTTAGTGTCCTTTTTAGGATATTCATGTCAGTGTGGGGGAGTCATCCAATCTGGCTGAAAACCTGGATATTGATATCCAGTAGCTTTCAACTTAGAAAGCACCAAGAAGGAACCAGGCTCGATCTGGCTGAAGCCACCCTAAACCCTAAACCTTAATTAATACCTAAACCCCAGACCCTAAACCCTAAACACTCTAAACCCTACACCCTCAACCCTAAACACTCTAAACCCAACACCCTAAACCCTAAACCCTACACACCCTAAATTCTAAGCCCTAAACCCTAAACCCTAAACTCCACGGCGCTAACCCCTGTATTGCCTTGGTAGGCCCGCGGCGCATGCTGAAGAGCTGGTCCCGGAGCCTTGCACAGATCTTCTCCGCCAAGTTTGGGGAGGTTTAGGGTTTAGGGAATAGGGTTTAAGGTTAGAGTTTAGGGTTTAGGGTGTAGGGAATAGGGTTTAGGGTTGGGGCTTAGGGTTGAGGGAATAGGGAATAGGGTTTAGGGTTTGGGGCTTGAAGTTAGAAGCCTGCAGTTACCGAAAAATGCTACAAGGGAACATGTTGCGGGTGCTACCTTGTGGAGCAGGCCTGCTGGTGGTTAGGAGGGTATGAACAGATGGAAAATATGTAACCCTTTCATTGATCATGAAAGGTTTAAGGTTCATAAAGGGAAGGAAGGCGAAGGATTTGGGGGCTACTATCTGACGACCTGCGTATTTAGGTGAGTTACCCAGGCAGAAGGTCAGTCGAATCCTTCGCAGAACTGCCACGCAGTTGCTACAGAGGGTCACACAAAATGGCCTGTAGACTGTTATGAACCTGTATTATCCTCTATTGCAGGGTCTTAAGGGTTTGTAGCAATTAGAGCACCATTGAGCCAGCTCGAGGGCATACTTCAAGACCCTCTATGCAAGGAATGCAATTTGGTTGCAAGGGAACATGCCTGTCAACTCTTCTGGGCTTTGCAAGCACTTGCACCCTCTTGTCATCGAGTTCTATCTATCCTCAGTCTCCTTGCTGAGATCTTGCTGGGAATTTCCTGTTGGCCAAGATGAGGGAGCTGACACCTTTTCAAGAATCAGAACACGCCCTGTCTGCAGTTGCGGACGGGCAACTTCAGCACGAGGACTCCCAGCACAAGTAGAGTTTCCCCATAACTACATGCCGCACGATGATTCTCACTGTGCCCAGACCCCCTAAAAAGAGCCAAGAAATGGAACCCCCCCAATATGAACCTATTACTACATTGGGGAAACTAGGGGATTGTTAGGGGGTTCCATTTTTTGGATCCTTTTGGGGGTCTGGGTAATGACGGGGAATGACTTCTCCTGGATGTACCAGCCCGAGAGCTTCAACCCTATTCTGAGGACTTTAGGAGGGACCCCTAATAGGGACCTTTGTAGCTTATGGGGGTTAATATGGGGACTACCTAGGGATNNATATAATGACTATATAAGGGTTATGACCTATACTAAACCCTAACCCCCAAAACATAAGCCGCAAGACCCTGAACTCTACGTATGGAACCGGTTCCAGACCCTACTAACCCCTCCCCTGCAAAAAGAGTCCTAAATACTTCCCAATTAGTCTGCATTTGGGCTCTCTTTTGCGAGACAGTAAGTAAGAGGTTAGGACCCCATAAATCTACTGACAAGATCTAATCCTGAGCCTCAGCTTGCATTGCAGCAGCATGCGCGCTCGGACTTTTACGCTGCGGCATAGAAACGCCAGGGCTAAATACAATTCAGGGTGGACAGGAAGTGGAGCGTTGTACAAGCAAGCTAAAGAGAAGTCCAGCATAGGCTTCAGATCAGCTTTCAGATAAATAACCCTAAGCCCAAAACTCAAAACCCTAAGCCCTAAACAGGCCACTCCACTTTCTGCCAACCTCGCCGTCAGTTCTTAGCAACTAAGGGTCACGCAGAAAATGACTTGCATCTTCTTTATGTCACCTCGAAGCCTTTCCCCCTATGTGAGCTATAAGCTCAACTCCCTTTTAACATGGGTAAGGTTAAGGGTTTAGGGTTTAAGGGGTTTTACAAGGGATTATACAGGGGACGACATACTAGGAGTTTAGACTATATAGCTCATGTAAGAATGACCTCCCTCAACCCCAAGGAGCTGCGGAGGTACAGGGAAAAAATACCATGTGCGGGTGGGAGGCTTCATAATTGAGTAGCGATCTTTTGGTGGTTAAACCCAGCAAGATTATATCCCTTATATGAAATACTATACCCCAAAAGGAAGATATAATCTTACTCTATTTTTCGGTTCCATAGTACCCCCAAAATAAATACTACTCAATTGAGGAGGGGGGGGATGAAGCCTGCCCAGGGTGGGCAAAACAGCAGAGACAGCTTTTCCAATCCAAGCCCTAAAGATAAGGATTGCTGCGTAATTCACCCACAATCCTTTGTAATGAGTTCATAGGAACTCCCCAACTCAAGTGCGAGGACACCTAGCACCAGACATTGTAGCCCCAGAGCATACGCAGAAACATGCCACGGCCTGTTTCGTCTCTAGCGACAGACCTGCTAATTCCTTATATCTCGCTTTCCAAATGCGTGCTAGCGGGGCAGGCGCCCTCTCTGACCACCTGAGTTTCCAGTATAATCGCCTTGCGGGTTTATGTAGGAATTCCCAAAACAATGGCTTGCCCTGAAATATCCAGAAATACTATGATCCTTTTCCAGGACTCGCGATACGGGACCCGTAATTCCGGGAACCCCCTGATAGAATTCCAGGAATGCCATGAGACCATAACGTTTAACCAAAACAGGGAGCTCTAGACTCTAGACCCCAGTCAGAAACCCTAGTTTTGGGTTTAGGGTTTAAGGTCTAGGGCCTAGACTCTAATCCCTGGACTAAACCCTAAACTCTGACCATGAACCCTACACTCTAATGCTAGATTAGACCCTCGACCTAAACCTCAACAACAAGGGCTTTTGCTTGCCAGGGTGGCATGAATATCCGGTCTAAATGAGAGGCATGCGTCCTGAAGCCATGCACCACTTCTGAACTACATACCCTACCTGCGCGGTCAGGGGAATAGGACCATGAGAGGGAGAATGGATGTCATTATATGACTTGTAGGGGTTATGAGTATGCTTACTGAGTTATCTTAACCTTCCAAGTACTGCTCTAAGTCCGTAAATAACTGCCTACTTCAGGCTTTTTGGAGCCCCTACTTGGAGGCCCATGGGACTAAGTATCTACTTATAATTGGGCTTATAACCCTACTTATAATCCCCCTAAATGGAGTTGCCTCAATTATAATTAGGGTTATAACCCCAGATATAAGGTAGTTACTAAGTCCCATGGACCTCCAAGTAGGTGACCTGCTGTACTTCTCAAGAAAGGTGAGGTAACATAGCCTAAGCCCTAAACCCTGCGAGGTATGCCTAATCCCTAGACCCTAAACCCTAAACCCTATACTACCTAATCCCTAAACCCTATACTCCCTAAACCCTACTCCCTAAACCCTTAAAACCCTCAGCCCTAAACCCGAAGCCCTAAACTCCCTAAACCCTAAACTCCCTAAAACCCTAAACTCCCTAAAACCCTAAACTCCCTAAAACCTGAACCCGAAGCCCATGTTCATCTAAAGCCTTCGTCTCTAGACCCTGCAACCCGCAGGTTCTACACGAAGCCAAGCACAAAGTGGTCCAAACATTTTGGATTTAGGGTTTAGGGCTTAGGGGTTTTGGGTTTAGGTCTTAGGGTTTAGGGGTTCAGGGTTTAGGGGTTTAGGGGTCACCCGGGGCTCTATGATAACAACTATAGTCCCCCTGAAGTAGATAGGTCATGGGGTATATGGGGATCTTATTATAGCATATCCAAAGCCATATTCCATCTACTTAAGGGGGCCTATGTATTTTTGGGGATGTATCAAGGCCGTCTCTAATTTGAACCCTCCGTAAAGCCATCACGCCCACTCCATCTCAATGGCACAGTGGTCAGAAACTTGCCTTGCAGCTTAATTCTCAAGGTTAGGGTTTAGGGTTTAGGGTTGGTTGAGTGCGCCCACAGGGGTTTAGGGTTTAGGGGTTTAGGGTTCGGGTCTTAATCTTACTGGGGTTAGTCATGAATAGGGGGATACAAATGTTTCCGAGAATAGCACTGTCTCATTGAGCCCATCAGGGGCTGAGATATGCTTGTACTAATGAATACAGCTACACCCTAAACCCTAAACCCTAAACCCCAAACCCCAAACCCTAAACCCTAAACCCTACACCCTAAACCCTAAACCCTAAACCCGGTGAAAGAAGGTCTGTTCAGCCAACTCGGAGCTCTACTGCTTGAAAGAGAAGAGGAGGCAAGGAAACAGCAGGAAGGGGTTCCCCCCTAAACCCTAAACCCTAGCCTTAAACCTGGGGAGGTTTCAGAATCTGGGGGGATTAAGGCTTCGGGTTTAGGGATTAGGGGAGCTAATGGCTTCAGGGAGTAGCACTGACGGGTCTTGAGGCTTGTGAAAAGCAGTTGAATAGCTATTGCTCCTAACCACCCAGAGCTCCTGCCAGTAATGCTGGGGCCAGCAATGCCTTCTCCCGATACCCCTCTATGATCTTTTTGAACAACCCGTAAATTGCCAGGAATGCTGGGGGCAGCGATTCCTCCTCCCCATACCCCAGTACAATCCTTATGAACAACCCGTAAACCCTTAATCCTAAACCCTGAGATCTGAACCCCAAAGCCTCAATCCCAAAATTCAAACCCAAAACTTGGGCCCTGAACCCTAAAACCCTAAATTTTGGGCTGAGGGCTGGTAGCCATACTTTGCTTCGTTCTCCTTGGTGGCCCTCATGTCATCCACACGGCAAGACTTGCACTTGACATCCTCAGCGAGCTGGTACTCAAAGGGTTGTACACCATCTGTATAATACGTATATACATATGCATACATTCATCTGATTATGTATGTATACGCATTTTTGTTTAGGGTTTAGGGCTTGGATATTTGGATCTGCAGAATTCACGAAAAGGATTAGGGTTAGGGATCTGTAGAGCTTAGGCCCCGCAATTGATAAACTCAGCGACTTGGGAACCATAGCTGTCCGTAATTAGAGATCATAGGTATAGGTACTTGGAGGCCCATGGGACTTAGTAACTACTTATACCTGGGATTATAACCCTACTT